>ML262143.1:0-32992 GCA_005239495.1 Nicotiana undulata
GATTCGACCCCAACCTTGTTGGGTTATTATATTTGACTTCGACCGCTTTACACTATTTTAGAATTGTAATTTGAGCGTATCAGTGTGTCACCGTGGGGTGCTCCGGTTCTTTTTGTTAGGAAGAAGGATGGGTCGCTTCAGATGTGTATTGATTATCGGCAGCTCAACAAAGTCACTATCAAAAACAAGTATCCATTGCCTCAAATAGATGATTTGCTTGATCAATTTCAAGGTGCGAGGTTCTTCTCCAAAATTGATTTACGGTCTGGGTATCATCAGTTGAAGATCATAGAGCAAGATATTCCTAAGACCGCCATCAGGACTCGTTATGGTCATTTTGAATTTTTGGTAATGTCCTTTGGGCTGACCAATGCTCCAGCAGTTTTTGTGGATCTTATGAATCGGATTTTCAAGCCATTTCTAGACTCTTTCGTGATTGTTTTTATTGATGACATCCTTGTCTACTCGCGGAGTCGGGAAGATCATGCTAATCACCTCAGAGCAGTCCTGCAGGCTCTTCATCATCATCACATGTATGCTAAATTTTCGAAATGTGAGTTTTTGCTAGAATCAGTCGCGTTTTTGTGTCATGTTGTTTCAGAGAAGGGATTCAGGTTGATCCCCAGAAGATCGCGGCAGTGAAAGATTGGCCTAGACCAACGACCCCGGCGGAGGTTCGCAGTTTCTTAGGTCTAGCTGGGTATTACCGGAGGTTTGTGGAGGGATTCTCTACCCTCGTCTCCCCATTGACTAAATTGACTCAAAAAGCAGTGAAGTTCCAGTGGTCCGACGCTTGTGAGAAAAGTTTTCAGTAATTGAAGTCGAGATTGACTTCGGCACCGGTACTGACCTTGCCAGAAGGTATAGAGGCATTTGTGGTTTATTGCGATGCTTCAAGGGTTGGTTTGGGGTGTGTGTTGATGCAACATGGGAAGGTCATAGTGTATTCTTCAAGGCAACTCAAGAATCACGAGAAGAATTATCCGACGCATGATTTGGAGCTCGCGGATGTGGTGTTTGCATTAAAACTTTGGCGGCATTATCTTTATGGGGTCCACGTGGACGTGTTCTCAGACCACAAGAGTGTTCAGTATTTATTCAAGCAGAAGGAACTGAATCTAAGACAGCGGAGGTGGTTAGAATTGCTCAAAGATTATGATATGAACATTTTGTACCATCCAGGGAATGCGAATGTGGTGGCCGACGCTCTCAGTCGGAAGTCTATGGGTAGTTTGGCTCATTTGGAAGCAGATCACAGGTCCTTGGCTAGGGAGGTTTATCAATTGGCCAGTTTGGAGGTTTGTCTTTCGACCTCCGGCGAAGGGGAGGTTATGGCGCACAATGGGGCAGAATCGTCACTGGTAGCGGAAGTCAAAGCAAAGCAGTTTAGTGATCCAGCATTGGCACAGTTGAAGGAGGTAGTTCTGAATAACAAGCTTTCGGCATTTTCACTCGGCAGCAATGATAGATTGTTGCGATGTCAAGGTAGGCTATGTGTTCCAGATATGGATAATCTTCGGGAGAGGGTAATGGCGGAGGCTCATAGCTCTAGGTATTATGTGCACCCAGGTTCTACGAAAATGTATCATGATCTCCGGGAAATTTATTGGTGGAGCGGTATGAAGAGGGATGTGGCGGACCTTGTATCCAAATGTTCAAATTGTCAACAGGTGAAGGCCGAGCATCAGAGGCCNGAAATTTATTGGTGGAGCGGTATGAAGAGGGATGTGGCGGACCTTTTATCTAAATTTTCAAATTGTCAACATGTGAAGGCCGAGCATCAGAAGCCCGGTGGGTTAACCCAGCTTATGGAAATACCAATGTGGAAGTGGGAAATGATTAATATGGATTTCGTGGTAGGGTTACCTCTCACTCAGCGCAAGTTCAACTCGATTTGGGTGATAGTTGATCGACTTACGAAATCAGCTCACTTTTTGCTAGTCAAGTCCACCGATACAGCGCAACAGTATGCTCAATTGTACATCAAGGATATAAATAGACTTCATGGCACTCCAGTTTCTATTATCTCATATCGAGGGGCCCAGTTTACAGCTAAGTTTTGGCGGAAGATATGCTACGGGCTTGTGTTTTAGACTTCAAGGGTAATTGGGATGATCATTTGCCGCTTGTCGAGTTTGCTTATAATAACAGCTTCCATGCTAGTATCCGAATGGCCCCGTTTGAGGCATTGTACGGAAGGAGGTGTAGATCTCAGATCGGATGGTTCGAGGTTGGTGAAGCAGAATTGTTAGGACCAGATCTCGTGCACCAAGCTATGGAGCAAGTTAGAGTCATTCAGGAAAGGATGAAAACTGCTCAGAGTCGCCAGAAATCTTACGCCGATGTTCGCCGGAGAGAATTAGAATTCCAAGTAGATGATTGGGTGTTCTTAAAGGTGTCTCCCATGAAGGGAGTGATGCGGTTTGGGAAGAAAAAGAAGTTGGGCCCTAGGTACGTCGGGCCGTATCGAATTTCTCAAAGGATAGGGCAAGTAGCTTATAGGTTTGAATTGCCCCTTGAGTTGTCATTAGTACACCTAGTGTTCCACGTGTCCATGTTGAAAAGGGTAATTGGAAATCCATCCACCATCGTGCCAGTCGAAACCATTGAGGTAAATGAACAACTATCATATGAAGAGGTTCCGATTGCTATTCTTGATAGGCAAGTCCGTAAATTGAGAAATAAGGAAGTTGCTTCAGTCAAAGTGTTATGGCGAAGTCAGCAAGTCGAAGAAGCTACATGGGAAGCGGAGAAGGAAATGAAAGAAAAGTACCCCCACTTGTTTGAATGAGTCTAGTAGTGAATCGTGCGTGTTCCTATTCCTAGGCAATTGTAAGTTGTGGTTAATGTTGCATAAGAAGGGACCCTAACTTGTTTTCCCCTAAAAAGCCTTGTGGTTGTAACTTTTCTATGCATACCACAATTGTTTGGGCTGCCCTTACTTGAAAAATATGTGACCCCTTTAAAGCAAATTAAAGTTTTGGGAAACAAATGTGCTAAGTAAGTGATTAATGGTAGTGTAGATTGGTAATGGTTAAATGAATTGTCTATGATCTATTGAGGTGATTGAACTGTATGGGGCGCACTGAAATGGCCCAAAGTTATGTGCAAATATGTCACACTAATTGAATAATGTGCAATTGTGAGGTAAGGAGAATGAGTTATGTGTAGTTGATGAAGTGATCAAATACTGTAAATTGTTGAGGTAACAACTTGGTGTGTGAGCTATTGAAAGGTTAAAACTGTGTAATAGTGCTTGGAAATGTGTTTATGGGGCTCTCTGACAGGTAGATAGGCCTAATTACAAAGGAAACTCTGGCGAAATTTTCTGAAAATATTGAAGTTAGTGTAAATTGGGAAGTTTGCATATCATGTTTTCAAAACCCAACGAGTTCCAAAATCCTCATTCGAGGACGAATGATTTTTAAGGGGAGGGGGGGGGAGAATGTAAAGACCCGTAACATTTCTTGCTTAAAATAATGGACGAACGAGTCCCCGAGTTGCTTTTACTGTGGAAATTCCTAAAACGGACCTAATTTGAACAAAAAGTACCCCGGGAGCTAAGGAATTAAATTTTCCAAAAATTGGGTGTTATGCGATGCACTATGCGATCGCATAACGTGTATGCGGACCACATAGTGGTCGCATACACAAGCAAATCACTGCCCAACTGAAGGACAACTATGCGGTCCAATCTGCGACCGCATTTCGGTTATGCGGATCGCAGAGCTGTCGCATTATTGCCTTTGAGTTTTGGGGAGGGGTGTTATGCGATCGCATAACGAGTATGCGGACCGCATAGTGGTCACATACCTGGGCATATTGTTTTCAAATTTTGGCCCACCTGAGGGCCATTCTGCGATCCAATATGCGGACTGCATGTCAGGAATGCGATCGCATTCCTGACCGCATATTCGACACGATCTTTTAATTTTCTAAATTTTTATACCCGACCCCAGCTTCATTTAACCCCTGCCCTCTTTCATTTTAACTGGTTTCTAAACAAAATAGAGAGAAGTGAGAGTGGTTTCTAGGGAGAGAAGTCCTCATCTTCCCCAAATTGGTCCTCCATCTCTACCCAGGCTTGGGAGTTTATCGAGTAGTCGTCATCTTCTTCATCATAAGAGGTAAGTCTTCACCCTATTTTTCTAGGAATTTAACAAAGAATAAAACACACATAGGTTGGTTCTTGAGAATGAAAGTTGAGACCTTGCATGCATGTGAATAATCTTCCATAACCTAGTAAAGGGAAGCAAGTAGAGTAATCTTTCACTAAAAAGGGTTTAGTCAATCTAAGGGATCACATAATGTTTGATAAAATGCTCAAATGAATTCGAGACTCCTAATTCTAAGGTAAATATGTTGCATTGTGAACTAGATTGACGGTGCTAGGTGGTTCGGTGAATTACAATATAAATTAAAAAGGGTAAACTCGACTCCAGGTATGTATGGCTAACTTTAATCTTTGTAAAATCGCTTTGTGGTGTCCGAGCATACGGTACGTGTATTGGTGTGAATGTGTGCAACTGGTTGTTCGAATTGTGTTGAAGCGTGAAGTGTATTCCTTGTCTGTCTTTAGTTGATCACCACACTACTATGCTATGTGAAATGATGCTAGTAGGATAATGAATCCAAGAGTATGAATGTATACGCTAAAGGCTGTGCAACAAGTAATGAAAAGGAGTTGTGGCGTGATGTAATTGAATAAAAAGGCTGTGGCAATATCGTATATGATTCACTGTTTGGTAAAGTTTGTTGTGGCACGATTTTCCTTTTATACGTATTGTGGGTTGTAAAGAAGTTGTATTCCTATTGCTGAAATTTTCTGTGATTGAATTGTGAATTGTCATTGTTGATATGAGATATGATTGTTTGGTGGGATCGGGTTGCGCGCCGCAACAGGAGGGATAAGGGTGATATGTGAGACGTGATAAGGGAGTTATGTGATTGTCCGGTGGGATCGGGTTGCACACCGCAACAGAAACACAACAAATGATTGTGATTGTCTGGTGGGATCGGGTTGCGCGCCGCAACAGAAGAAATAAGGGTGAAATGTGAGAAGGGACAAGGGTGGAATTGAGATTGTGATTATGATGAAGTGAAAATTGTGGAACTTCCATTGTGTATCTTTCTATATCTTGTGCAGTGATTGTGTGACTCTCTGTCTGTCTCTTGCCTGTGCATTATTGAGTTTACTTAGAGTAAAGTTTGTTCATACATACCAGTACAATTCAAATGTACTGACGTCCCTTTGCCGGGGGCGCTACATTCTTGTGATGATTGTAGGTGGTTCTATAGCAGGTACTCCAGCCCACCGACAGTAGTGCCTCCTTTACGTCCTATCAGCTATTTTGGTGAGTCACTCTCCTCTCGGGGCCCAGTGTGGTTCATGCCACCTCTTCTTCCGGATTTTTATTTTGGTATTTGTGTAAGGTATAGCCGGAGCCTTGTTACCGGCAAGTATNTTTACGTCCTATCAGCTATTTTGGTGAGTCACTCTCCTCTCGGGGCCCAGTGTGGTTCATGCCACCTCTTCTTCCGGATTTTTATTTTGGTATTTGTGTAAGGTATAGCTGGAGCGTTTTTACCAGCAAATATTATATAACTCCTTCGTACTCTTAGAGGCTCCTAGACAGGAAATGTGGGTTATGTACATATGTATTATGGGCAGTATAAGTTGTAGACCGCGTAAAGTAAACATGTATTCTATGTATATTTTGTAAGTATTGTACCACATGTGGGTAATGACAGAAATCTATAATTAAATTCCAGGTTGTAAGAATGTGTCTAAATTATAATTGAATAATGTACATTAGAATCTCGGGATAATATGTGGGATGGAAAAAGGAATCCAGGTCTGCTTGACTGGGGCTACCCGGTCGAGTGTCGGTCGTGTCCCTCGGTTTTGGGGCGTGACAATAATTTAAAAAAGTATGTCCAGTGGTCAAAAGAATAAAATCGACCCAGCTTCGGTTGAGTCTTGCGTCATTTTTGCCGGAATAGCCTTAGAACACCTTATATTGTCGAAGGGCTATTTTTATTAAGAACGGGCATGTCTGTCAATAAGGCATCTCTTTCTCATAAAAGGGCCTTACTTCGGCCTCAAAACTTTATTCGGGAGTGTGAAGGGGCTAATATTGCAAAAAGGACCGTTTTGGTCAATGTTGCACAAATAGCCACCTTTAGGCATTTCTCGTTTTAAAATTGAAAACTGGTTCTTTCAAAAAGAGTCAGTTGGTCTATCTTTCAAACTAGAGTCAACCCTAACCCCAACCGCTCACATGTACAAAATGAATACCGTCTAGAACCCACCATTAAATGTCGTAGAGAAAGCTCCACTACAGCTTCAAATTTGGTGGTATGATTTGGATAAAGAGGTTCAAGACTGGGTAGTTGAACATCTGGTGCTCTCACAGATATTATGAAAGTGAAGCCCCGGAATGATCTAGTCAAGGATTTAGTAACCTTTTGGGATCCCGTCTGTAATGTCTTTCGCTTCTCGGACTTCGAGCTCACTCCCACCTTAGAGAAAATAGCTGGGTATACAGGTTTTGGCCGGGGTTTGAGAAATCAACAGCTTATATTCCCGAGGCCTCTTTTGGTGCGCCGTTTCTTTGATATCATGAACATCAGTAAGCAAATAAGAAAAAACCGTATAAGCGAGGGCTGCTGCTCATTCTACTTCATGTACTCCGGGTATGGGATGCCACAGGGGTTTGAAACGCATGAAAAGGGGTTGAACAACAAGCAAAGCAAAGATACTTGGAAAATTCATCGTCACTTTGCCTTCATAGTGGCATTTATGGGCGTCATGGTCTTCCAAAATGAAAATGGGATAGTTGATATCCATATGGCTAGAATTGCGCAAGTCCTAACTACCAAGGAATATCACACACTTACTCCACTGATATTGTCGGATATCTATCAGGCATTGACATGGTGTAAGTCTAGGGTGACATTCTTCGAAAGTTGCAATATCCTTTTAAATGTAGCAAAGTGAACACCTTCGCCATTATCCAAAATTTATGAACTACGGCCCAAGAAAGAGAAACCTCATTGAGAGCTATGAAGAGAGAGTAAAAGATTACAACTCTCCAAAGGGGGTTGAAGCTTGGACAACCTACTTGATAACTTTACAGGCGAACCAGATTGAGTGGACTTTAGTATGTCTCCTGGTGAGGGAAGTCATGCATATGACAACCACAAAGAATTTACTATTTATGGGCTTGAGAAGTGTCCAACCATATGCACTGCAAAGGGTTCTGAGACAATTGGGAAGATATCAGGTAGTGCCTGAGGATGAAGACCTGAGTCCAAGTTATTGAGCTACACCCCGAAGCCCCATTTCCCGAGGCTTTAATCCAACAAATCTGGAATGGTTGCCGATACTTGAAAGAGGATACCCAAGTACCTAATCTTGCAAGAGGTGAAGTAGATCCGAGCTATGCCGCATGGTTCGAAAAAAGGAATTGCATTAATGAGGAGCCAGAGCCAGAAAGGCCCGCCAAAAGGCCTCATATTCAAGCTTTTGACGACAAAGTCAAAGAACAGTTGGCCTGGGGAGAAAAAGAAAAGAACTATCAAGACACTATCCATGCCTTGGAGGAAAAGTTGAGAAACCTCGCATCTGACAATGACTTACAGACGCAGGTAGCCGAAGGTGAAAAGAGAAAATTGACCCGAAAGAACGAGGCGCTCCGAGCCTATCTCCGGAACATGAGGATGGCCGCCGAACGCCTGTAAGAAACGAGAGAGATGAAAAAATCATCAACAACTTAAGAATGAAGATCCACGACTATGCAACTGACTTGATAAAAAGCAAAAAAGATTTGCTAGATGCTCAAACAAAGTTAGCTAAAGGATCATAAGAACATGCCCACCGTTTGAGAAAGAAATATGACAAAGAAATAACAATTCTAAAGGAAAAGTTGTTTCCCTTGGGAATGAAATGGTCCAGAAAACCAAAGATTTTAAGACAGAAAAAGAGCATTGCTACGCACCAGTTTGCCATCTAGACGAAAGCGTGCAACAGCTACAGGACCAAAACAATACAAGAGCACAAGTGTTGGAATCTGGGGCACAGTAAATTGGGCGTCTGCTTCAAGATAAAGGAGTTATCAGAACCAGGATTAAGGAGATAACTGACTATGTCGTGATGAAATGTCACGAGTGTGAAGACACGATTAGGTCCATGTTTTTCGCTTCTATGATGACCTTTGTCCACAAGGTAATGGATAACTTAGACCGTCTTCAAGAAGACATTTCACGAAGGCCCGCACAAAAAACCAGCTAATGCCCCACAGGCTCCAAGAAGACCAGTAGAGGCTCTCATGTACTTTTGACTTTCCAATTTTTGAGTCTGTACTTCACTGCTTTCTAGAATTTTGTTTAAAATTGTTTTGTCGTTTATTTTGAGTCTGTATTGTTTTCCTATAAAGTAAGGTTGTATTGTGGGCTGGGCCTAGTCCGGGACCGGCCCAGGCCCACGTGCCCACGTAGGCTTTTGGGCTAAACAGGCCCGCTCGTGGTGGTCCGGGCTTAGCGGTCCTAGGATCCAATATGGGTCGGGCCTTCATGAATGAACCGTGAGCCCGAGACCGCTTAGCCCGAGACCGGCTGGCGGGCCTGGGCTGGTTCAACCGGGCCTAACAGGCCCAACGACTATTTTTCAAAAATAAATTGATTTTTAAAACTGGCCAACGGTTAAAAGTTTAAAAACTAGCCGTTGGCCTGCCAATTTAGCCGTTTGGCTTTTTAAAAAATAGCCATTTGACCGCCAAAGTTTGTTTTAACCCCAAATATTTTATAATTACACGTTTTTCCTATTCTCAACTATAAATACCCCTCATTCTTTCATTTTTACTCACAAAATCATCAATCTCTCTCTAATTTTCTTCTATAATTGCTTACTTTATTATTGCAATTTGTGAAAAATTGTGAAGTTGGTGAATTGAAGTATTCAAGTCTTCAACGATATACAATTTTCAAGAAGTTGTTCGTCAATTCGGTAAACTCGTTCCAACTCTTAAGTTTTAATATTATAGTTTTGTTTGTTTTAGTTTGTATAATTATAATTAATATGAATATTTCTTTGAAAAAAATATTTGGTGGTAAGGGAAAATCTAAAATTGGTGAATCTAGTAGCCAAGCTATTACTCCTCCCCCGCCCCTGGCTCCCCAACCCAGACATGTTATCCGTCCTCCTCCACCTGTTATTCTTGATAGTGATAACCCTTGTTTTCAATTTACCGATAGTCAATTTTACCATGATATTGCACCAGGTCAACAATTAAATGATGAATATATGAATGTTCTTTATGGTAATCAAACTATCGATGAAAATGATGATTTAGATGAAACTCAACCGGAGTTAGATGATACACCTACTAGTCCTGTTGTTAACCAAACTGATAATAATCCAAATGATGCCCCGCCTGACCCTCATGTAGTAACTCCTACTTTTAATAAACAACCTTCTAGACGGTGCGAAACATCTCTTGTTTGGCACTTTTTTACTCAACTAAGAGATCAAAATAAGGCTAAGTGTAAAACTTGTGGGACTTTGATGGCTCATAAATTTACTGGAGAACGTAGCGGTACGGGTAGTTTGACTAGACACATACAGAAACACCCTAAAGATAAAGCTTGATTTCTTCAAATGAAAGCTAGGCAAGAGGGGACAAGTGTAGGTACTCAGAAACACCCCAAATTTGTTTACTCAATTTTCAGAGGGTGGGTAATTTACCAACGTGCTATTGAGGAAATGAAAGATAAGTTTAAAAAATATTTTTTCCCTATCCCCCCTCTTTATGGTGTTGCTTCCATGTTAAATCCTACCATGAAATTAGGAGGTCCTCACTTTTGGTATACTCAAATTTATAAGGCTTTATCACTTTCAGCTGAGGAATTTGCTACACTTGCAGATGCAAAAGCCTCAATTAAAATAAATGCTCAAACAATTTCTATTGCTTATCAACTTGCCTTAGATCATGCTAGATCAAATGTTCCAGCTCCTACTTCGTCTAGTTCGCAATCATCTAAAATAACTGCGGGACTAAAAGCACTTAGTTCTTGGACGGAGTTCAGGAATTCTCAAGGTGATAATATTGGTGATAGTTCACAACTAAATGAGCTTCAAGTTTATTTGTCGCAGGGACTTGAATCAAAGAATCCCGACGGCACCTTTAATGTTTTGGAATGGTGGAAGGACAAAGAAAATACTATCCGGTTCTTTCAAAGATGGCTCGAGATATTTTAAGTATTCAAGCTTCAACAGTGGCATCGGAGAGCGCTTTCAGTCAAGCGAGACTTCAAATCGGTGATCATAGAGCGTCTATGAGGGAGAGCTTCAGTACTCTTCAGAGATTGGATCCGTTCGGAAAGAAGAAATTTTGGACTTGCTGAATCACAACTGGAGATAGACGAAGCTTATGAAGAAATGCTAGCGGAACTTGCGGAGGATGCTGATTCGGCCTGAAGCGGTGATGAACAAGCTTCTTTTCCGCCACCACCAACGGAAATTCCTCCGAACCTTGAAGGATTTATGAAATTTCTTAGAGATCATATGTAGATTAATATGTAACTTGTATTTTGGCACATCTTGATTAGTTTTTTTTTTCCTTTTAATGGTTGTATTAGCACCTTGTTGTTCTCATTCCATTGGGGAGAGGAAGACTAAGAAAGATATTGCCATTTTTTTAATGTCGTAATAATAAAAATTATAAGGCATTTCCTTGAATATTTCTTTACAATTTTTTTGTGTTTAAACTTGAATTACAAGATTTAAGTCACAATTATATAATATAATTTACAATAAATTGCCTTAGATAATATAATATAATTACATAAAAAAAATTAAAATTGCCAACGGTTAGTATTTCAAAAACTAGTCGTTTATACTGGCAATATAGTCGTTTGGCTTTTTGAAAAATAGCCATTTGGCCCCCAAACTTTGTTTTAACCCCAAAATTTTTATAATTACACTTTTTCCCTATTCTCAACTATAAATACCCCCTCATTCTTTCATTTTTACTCACAAAATCATCAATTTCTCTCAATCTCAAACTTAAATTGAAGTCTTCAAGTCTTCACTCATCTCTCATTTCTCAAACTCAAATTCTCAATTCAAGTTAAATCATGCCCGGTGATTTTAGAGTTAGCCCATTTGTTCGGGAACTATCACAGCCAAAAATCCATAAAGGTCGTGATGGCGTCGGACCCCACGGTCAGGCAAGACAACCCTTAATAATTAATGAAATCTTTATCATAACGTTTTGAAATCATTCCTTTTTATTGTCTTAATTAATAATTATCGAATTTCTACTAAGTAAACAATAACATCTTTAACAAATTTAAATAGTAAACAAATCCCGTAATAAATCCCAGAACCCGGTGTCACAAGTGCATGAGCAAATTTCTAATAATTATACAAATACTACAATGCTTGTCTGAAATACAATTGGACAAGGAATTAAAAATAAAGTACAATACATCTGAGGGAGACTCTATCGGCTGCGGATCGTCTCCGGATGGTGCAGCTCGTCTAAGTCTCCAAGTCAGCCACATCGTTGTGTCAAGCACCAGCTATGAATGTACATGTGCAATAAAAATGCACAACAAGTGTAGCATGAGTACGAAAATAACGTATACTCAGTAAGTATCTCGCCTAACCTCAGAGAGGTAGTGACAAGATGTTGATTTTGACACTTGCTAGAGGTCAATACAATATAATAAATGAAGGATATCAACATGGTTATTAACATCGAATAAAAAATAATGACAAGAAAGATCAATTGTTTCCATAAATTTATAAATTTTCCGTTTTCCGGCATTTCATTTAGCAATTTACGTCCATAAGACATTTTAACAGTTCAAGTCATATATGGTATATAATATGTATATATCATGCGTAGGAAACGCCGAGGGTCAAACAACTCGAACCAACAATAATAAAATGTGCACTGTCGAAGGGTCGAATGGCTCGAACCATAGATGCATCTATTCCGCCGCGGCGTACGGCCCGCTCCCATGAGAGTAGTGAAAAGAATCAATCAGCTCGCGAAATATATAAATTGCGAAGCAGTCACATATAAATAATAGAGTTACTCCGCTCGCGAATCATATCCGCGACTCAGGTACCCATATAGATACACACATTCTAGTAATACATCAGGAATTCATCAGAAAATAGTTAGCCAAGGAAAGGATAAATTCTCTTTTTAGATAATTAGTATAATGAAGTTCAACCCACCTAAATATTCATTTACTAATTCAATGATATTACACAGTCTCGTTTTACCAACAAAGTTACAAGTACAACAAGTAAAGCATGCTAGTGGGTCCTAGGCTACCCGGACATAAGCATAATAGTAGCTACGCACGGACTCCCGTCACCTCGTGCGTATGTAGCCCCCACAAATAGTAGCATATATTTAATTAGTTCACCTATGGGGACAATTCCCCCTCACAAAGTTAGAAAGGAGACTTACCTCACTCCGAAATTCCATAACCGGCCTCCAAGCCCTTCTAACGACTCCAATTGATGCACAACGTCCCAAAACTAGCCAAATAACGGGCAAACCAATGAAAATATACTCTAATACTTATGATAATTCAATTTATCTAAATTCCCTATTCCGCTCGAAAAGTTGACCAAAATGCCCTCGGGCCCACGTGCCCGGATTCTGAAATTTCTCGAAGATAAATTCTACCCATATCTTTACTAACTCAAATATACAATTTACTCTAATTTTCATGCTCAAATTCATGTTAAAAGTCCAAAATTCCAAATTCTAGGTCTTTCCCAAAAATCCCAAATTTATACTAATTTTCCATGTCTAAATCCATGTAAGATCACATATTTAACTCAAAAATAGGAAGAAATCACTTACCTAGTGTTGCTTGGTGAAAATCCCTCCTTGAGCTCTCCAAAATCGTCCAAGCCAAATGGAAGAAATGAAAGAAATGGGCCAAAACTCGTTTTTAAAACAATCTGCCCAGGTGCTTCATCGAGTTAAACCTTGCACTGTGCAGGTTGTACATCCTATTATAATTTTCCCCTGTTGTACACCTTCTATTAAAACGCCCATAACTCCTAGTGGAAATATTTGAATGACAAACGGTTTTAATATTTAGACACTAGACTCGAAGATCTTTTATTTGATAGGTGTTACACCATATAACTCTTTATATATTCCGAGATATGAGCTTCTAAAGTCGGCTCCATGCATCAGAAAATTCTGTCGAAACTGCTTCACCAGCCATCTTCAATTGACCATAACTTTCTGATCAAATGTCCAAATCAAGAATGGTTTAACGTTCTGGAAACTAGAATGCAAGGGCTACAACTTTTATGTTTTGCAAATTTTCAGATGCCTTATAGATTTTGATATATACGCTTCCAAAGTAAGTTGTTCGATGCACCAGTTGCTGTCCAAAACAAAGTTTGCAGCCGAAATATCCAGCAGCTATTTTTGTCCGAAATTCATTCCGTTAACCTTCCGAAATCCATCCGAGGCCCTCGGGACCTTAACCAATTACACCAACATGTCCCAAAACATGATACAAACTCGCTCGAGGCCTTCAATCACATCAAACAACGTCAAAATCATGAATCGCACCCCAATTCAAGCTTAATGAACTTTAGAACTTGAAACTTCTACATTCGATGTCGAAACCTATCAAATCACGTCCGATTGACTTCAAATTTTGCACGCAAGTCACATTCAACATTACGGACATGATCCAAATTTCGGAATCGCATTCTGAACCCGATATCAAAATTTCCTCTTCCGGTCGAATTTCTCAAAAACCTTCCAATTTCTATCTTTAGCCAAATGACTTCAAAATAACCTACGGACATCCGAATTCACTTCCGATTGCGCTCCCAACTCCAGAATCTCCTTACGGAGCTATTCTTAGACTCAGAATCCCAAACGGACATCTATATCACTAAAATGCCTTTCAACCCAGACTTATGAAATTCCTTCTAAAATGTTAACTTCCACAATATATGTTGTAACGCTCCCGGGTTATCCAAAGCCAGATCCGAACATACGTGCAAGTCCGAAATCATCATACGAACCTGCCGGAACCTTCAAATCCTGATTCCGAGGTCATTTACTCAAAATTCCAGTCTTAGTCAATTCTTCTAACTAAAAGCTTCCAAAATGAGAATTTTCTTTCCAATTTGACTCCGAACTTCCCGAAATTAAACTCCGACCACGCTTACGAGTCATAATACCTGAAACGAAGCTGCTTATGTCCTCAAACTGCTGAACAACGCGCTAGATCTTAAAACGACCAGTCGGGTCGTTATAGGAACACTATAATGTGGCAGAAGAAAATGAAGAATCTTGCATACTAAAGTGCAAGTACTGTGGTCGAGTCTACACTTGGCGTACAAAGTTGGAGGGCACGGGCCCTTTAAGGAGGCATACAATAAAGTATTGTCTTGCGCGTTCTCCAGACATTTGTATTTAAGACTTTAAGTTTATTTCATACAATTTGTGTTATTTTAAAATTATTAGACGTATTATGCTTAATGTTGTAGTTTGTTAGATTAATTTGAAGTATTATTAATTTATTATGCAATGGTAAGTGCAAGTTTGAATATCTCTTTACTTTTTTTTGTGTTTAAATTTGAATTACAAGATTTAAGTCACAGGATTTACAAGAAATTTCCTTAGATAAAAAAATTTCAAAAAAAAGTAGCCCAGAACACTTAGGCCCGTTTAGGCCTGTGGGCCCCGCCCATTTAGCTCGGGCCCCATGTGGGGTTAGGCCCACAGTGGGACGGTTCCACCCATCAGGACCGCCAAGCCCGGGACTGCTTGAGCCCGGCCCCGCCTGAGCCCGGGACTGTTTGGCCCATTTAGCCCAGGCCCGGCCCACATTACAACCTTACTTTAAAGTCGTCAGTACTTTAATTCCCTATAATGAAAGACCAAAAAAGAGAGATATCTTTGTTAATGAAATGAAATAATGTGCTTTGTTACGTCATACTTATCCCTTGAACTACGTAATGATCTGATTCATGCGGCGTCATGATACGTAGGCAATCCACGAAGGATTCGATCATAACCCTAAAGAGAGTAATTAAGAAAGCCAAAGAGGGAGACAATAAAGCTAGGATGAAACGCACAGCTGTTGCAAAACATTTAGAAAAATGTTTTAACTGTTTAGGTGCATTGCATCCTCCAATATGTGATTCCCTATAAGTTAAATGTCTCGAACTAACCGGTTTGTTGTGTATGCTATAAAAGAATATGTTCTATTTTTAGGTGGTTGGTTTTGGGGTGATAATATGGCTTCACACCCTTATTTCACGAGATCTAAAGGAAGTATCGCCATGGCCTCAGAAAGTCATCTGCCTATCATTGATCCCAAAGATAGCCCAGCATCGGCTATCCCTCGGCCAGAGTCAGCAGTTGTTGAGGAGAATAGAAGGCTACGATGTCGTATGCTAGAGATGTGGGACGCATAGTCTAATGGTAGGGAACCACCCAGTAGTATCCCTGGATTCCCTGAATTGATCACTAGGACGGGAAGAACTACCAATGTCCCTATCCTAGTAACCAACCCATTCATTCTGTTTGGGTACCCCACCATGTCAACCAACTTCACTAGTATGCCTTCTGAGGTTCGCCCCTAGGAACCATCTTCAGGAATATCATCTACAGTGTTCACATCACCACCAGCCTCTGCTATGGCACAACCAACACTGCCTCGGCAAAGCTTTGAACCATCAACTTTCACTTTCCAAGCACCCCAATTCCAATTGGACACTGCTCGGGTTACCCCAAATTCCTATCCTTAACACCCACAATTTGAGTCTCACATAGAACATGAGAGAGCCATGAGGAATCCTGAACAAGAGGAGATAGCACAAAAAATGAAAAGCATCGAGCAAAGCCTCAAGAATATGCAGGGCCTGAGTGGCCAAAAGAGCGTTTCATATGTTTATCTATGTGTGTTCCCTCATGTGCATTTACCCCTTGTCTTTAAAACACCAAAGTTTGAAAGATATGACGGGCATGGAGACACGATTTCTCACTTAAAGAGATATTGTAACCAATTAAGGGGTGCTGGTGGAAAAGAGGAGATGTTAATGGCCTATTTCGGAGAGACCCTCACCGGAATTGCTTCTAAGTGGTACATGGACCAAGACGTCTCCCATTGTCATATATGGGATGACATGGGCCGAGATTTTTTAAGGCAATTCCAATACAATGTTGATATAGCCCCGGACAGGAATTCTTTTACCAACCTCAAAAAGAAAGCTTCGGAAAGTTTCCGGGGATACGCTACCAAATGGCGTGAACAAGCGGCTAGGTAAAACCCCCGATGGATGAGGCCGAGATGGTCAGTGTCTTCTTACAAGACCAAGAGGCCGATTATTTCCAAAACATGATGTCTGCCATGGGCAAACCGTTCGTGAAGGCCATAAAAATTGGAGAAATGGTAGAAAACGACCTGAAAACAGGCCGCATCATAAGTCAATCAGATTTAAGAGCCACTTCCGAAGCCATCCGGAGCAGCTCGAGAGGTTTAGAAAGCCGGAAGAAAAAAGAAGAAGGAGCCATGATTGCTTAAAGCTTGAGAAACTCTCGTCGACCCCGGTATTCTAGTCCACCTTCCAGAACCCCGCAGCATTATTACCCCCACCAGGATGCAACATATGTTATGGCCCCTCATCCTTATGCAGTAATGAACGCCAAACCATACACCCGGCCACAACAACATTGCAACCAAAAAAGAGATCCACCTCAAAGAAACAACCCTCCTCACCAAGCTCCGTATAATCCCTGTCCACCACAGAACAATTACCAATATAACACACGCCCCCATGAACCACCCAGGAAAATTGAATTCACCCCTATTGGTGAATGTTACTCCAGCATGTTCCCAAAGTTAGTCCAAGTGGGTCTAATACAGCCTGTACCTCCGAATAGGCAGAACCCGAAATCTCCATCCAACCGGCTAGGTACCAGGTGCGCTTATCACTCAGGGACGGAACGGCATGACATGAAGATTGTTGGACCTTTAAGAGAGCAGTCGATAATCTAATAGAACATAAACGGGTAGTGTTGAGGGACTAGGAAGCCCCTAATGTAACTAAAAACCCGTTACCGGCTCACAACAACGGGCCGATCATCGGGATGATCTGTGAAGAAAAAGACTTCGACCCTGCATTAAAAGCTATCATTTCCATCGCCGACTCAGAAAAGAAACCTAAATCGGTGGCAAAACAAGTCAGGAATCCACTCCCCAAAATGCAAATAAGGCCGGGGAAACAAAAGACAGGGGCAGCACCTGCCAAAGAGGCCATTCTCTACGTCCCAAGAGCCCCCAGGAAAGGACAGCTCGCGTTAAGCCCTCCCAAGAGATTTGAACAGAGGAATACCACACAAATATGCCAAAAATATATGTACCAAAAAGGAACTCATGTAGCACGGAGGCCAATCATTATACCTACACTGGATGAGCCATTGATCATTAGCCGCGTACCACAAAATCCCATGAAAGATCCCATTGTAGTCCCTTGGAACTACAACCAGACAGTGGTCACATACAAAGGAAAAGGAGTTAGGGGAGAATAAAATGAAATAAACCAATTTGGGAAGTATCACAACCCAGAAGAATTGAACAAAACCAAGCATAAGCGGTTCTACTCAAAAAGTTGTTTACTGCTGAAGAAGCGGAGGAATTTTTCCGGAATATGAAAACCTCGAAGTATGCTGTAATTGATCAACTTAAAAACACTCCCTCTCAAGTTTCACTTTTGTCTCTACTAATGAGCTCAAACAAACACCAGAAGGTGCTTCTAAAGACGCTGAATGAGGCATATGTTCCGATTGAGACCACAGTTGAACAGTTGGAAAGAATGGCAAAGTAATTTTTCAAGGTCAACTGAATCTCCTTCAGCCGAAATGACTTGCCTCCAGAACGAGCCGCCCACAACAAAGCCCTTCACTTGATTTTCAAGTGTGAAGTATATTATGTGAAAAGGGTTATGTTAGATGGTGGGTTCGGAGTCGACATTTGCCCTCTATCAACATTACAGAGGATGGAAATAGGGATGGAAAGGATTAGACCAAACAATGTTTATGTGTGTGCTTTCGACGGTGTCAATCGGGATACGATAGGGGAAATTGACCTGATCCTAACCATTGGCCCGCTGCATTTTGAAGCAACATTCAATGTTTTGGACATGGACACTTCATATAACTTTCTCCAAGGAAGGCCATGGATCCATGCCGCGGGAGTCGTGCCCTCTACTCTCCATCAAATGGTCATGAAAACCAAGCAATAGTTATCCATGTAGAAGATGAACAGTCAATCTACAGGGACCCGTCAGTCCCATGTCTAGAGGCTAGAGAGGGGAGTGAACACATCGTCTACCAAGCCTTTGAAATTGTGGTCGTCGACAAGTGCGAAGAAGGAAACCCATGTCCTTAACCCTCTTTATCAAACGCATTAATCATGGTCGCCAGTGAAATGATCAAACATGGGTACAAGCCCGGGAAAGGCCTCGGGGTATCCTTACAGGGTGTCACAGAACCCGTCACCTTAGCTGCCAACAATAATTTCTTTGGCATAGGTTTCCAAGATTCCAATGCCGACAGAAATGGGCCGATGGACGTAAGAAAATGGGTGGGTCCTGCCTCAGCCAGTCCCACACCTCGTGTCACGACCCAAACTGGAGGATCATGACTAGCACCCGGGCAATATTTGCCGAGCACCAACGTACATTTTATCTAGTCTTCTTTATTATCTTTAAGTGATAATGAGATCAATAAAATGGTAGATATGGATCATGAACATAGATCACATGGAATGACTAGATTGCTAAGAAACTACATACAAGGTACGAGCTACAACGCTGCCATGAAAGACTATACAACAAAAATTAGCCAACAAGGCATACCAAACTATACATGAGACGACGCCTGTCTATGAGACTCTAAAGAAGCATAAGTAATGCAACATAGCCGGAACAGGGCCCCGGCATACCCATAACATCTATAACAAAATGCATACCAAGACCACGGCAAGTCCGGAGAAGGGATCTTGCCTATAACCGCTGAATAGGAAAGCCTACTGTGGTGGGGGAGCTGCGTCTACCTATCTATCAGGACCTACATCACGACATGCAGCATCCACAAATAAAAAGGACGTCAGTACGAATAAAGTACTGAGTATGTAAGGTAGGAAAGCATAAATAAGAACAGTAATGTAAAGAGAGATGTAGGAGATACAACCTGTAGCATCTGAGTGCTTCTAAGAGACAGTAACATGAAATGCATGATACATATATACACATAATCTTTTTAAAACATCCGCCTCTGTGGGCATCATCATCATCATAGAACATTCGCCTATGTGGGCATCATCATCATTATATCATACCCGGCCTCAAAGAGGACTCGGTAAACCAAATTGATCAGTGGTTTCACAATAGGTGCCATACCCGGCCGACTATAGCGTAGAGTAAAATAGATACATATATATAATTCATGTAGGACTCATTGGAATCATGTTCTGAATATTTCGGAGTGACGTAAGGTCGATATTCTCCGTACACATCATTAGGGCTAACTCTTCATCATGAATCTTATAAGAATCAGAAAGTACCAACAACATTGATACCATAAGAGTAAGAGAAGCAACCTCAACATCAATTGTTCCATAAGAAGGGAAACAATGTAAGTACTGCTAGCTTCTAAGAGTAGAGTATCTTTGGAATCTCGTTCATTGCATTACGTATAATCGGCGTCATGCAAAAGTAGGAAAGGGATAGCCTCACATACCTTGTATATACTGCCCCAACCTCAAGCTACGCAAATGTCACAACTCCTTAATCTACAATAAGAGAAACGACACTATCGTTATCGTTTAAGCGTCATAACTATTATGTATCGACCACAACCTATTTTACGATGAAACGGACAACACCTCCCCTATATATATGACTTCACACAAGTCAAAAGAATCACCAAAAAGCCATATCAACATCAATAATAATCATATTGAGCCTCCCAAAACAGTCCACACACAACCTAATCACTTCATACATAAGATGACCACCGTAGTCGTGTCAAACGACCCGGAAATGTTACAACGAATGACCAGCTCACAACCCTACATCTATATGGTGTTTCTCCACACCCTTACTCCTCCAAAAATCCACAAAAAAGTAGTAAAATATGCAGCCCAACAACAACACAAAACAGTCCGCTACAAGTCAAATAACTCGAACTCACGGCTTCCGATCACCGTCACGTGAGTTCTAACTATTAGGAAACATACTTATAAACCTTCCTTGATATTTAAGCACTTAAATACAGATATTATACGTTTCTTAACTATGAAGTACCTTCCAAAACTCTAACTACAAAGAAAAAGGAGAGGCGGTATAATGACATTTACGTCGTAGGGATCGTTTTGATGTTATTGCTTCTCGGTTTCATGCCCGGAATGATAATATTCTTTGAAACCCTAGATGATAGCTTGAGGTTATGTTTATGGGTGTTCTATGATCGTTTTATGCTGAATGATGAAGAGAAAGCCGACCTAAGGTTTATATATATCAAGTTTGGAAAAGTCAAAGAGGTGCTAGCTTGGCACCCTAGGATTGGTCCATCTTCCGGCGCTTTTATCTTTTTATCCTGATGTCGTATGAACGAACGGCTAAGAGCATTGGAAACTAAATTACAAGACCTTAAATTTGGTATATTATATGTCCCACTAAGACTTAATATAGAACATGAAATGTATTGCTCAAAAAGCTCTAGTGATCTACCTACTTGTCACTTATGATGTCTGCGCAGTCTTGCGAAACTGCAAATATCTCTCTACTCCTATGTTGTATTGATGAACGGTTTAATGCATTGAAAACTAGACTCATAGATATTAAATTTGGTTGGTAGATCATCCAATAATTCCAAGTATATTGGTAGAATATCTCGGTTACATTTGACCTAATGTTCAGCACATTATGAGTGTAACTTGTGAAGACCTTTGCCGACTTTTGTTCCACAACTTGCTTGACTTAAAAATGTAGAACACAACTATCATAAGATAAAAATGAACTCATAGCATAACATCCTTATCATGTAATGAACCATAGTCTCACCCTAAAGTACATGTTATAACATTCCAAACTCGTCGACTTTCGACGAAACTTATTTTCTTCAATTGGTTTAGCTTCTAAGCTTTCCAACCCTCTTGGTACTCGTTATTCATGATCTTAAATATTTGTAACCTACAATGTAACATGATTAACTTACTTTATATTCCATCAAATATTATCTTATTTTTGAGCTTACATCAATTGACTTACGATGTACTCTCACATACGAAAACATGGGGTGTAGCGTCATTCCCCCCCTTTGGAACATTCGTCTTCGAATGTTGACTAATGCATTTTTCCATATCTTAAGAAATAACTCTTACGAATAATTTAATATTGTCTTTACCATCTAGGGAGTTGTTCGGTGAATAAATCCAAAGGCTAGAACATTCCCTCCTTTAGGCCTCTTTCTCACACCATGACTTGTTGTCGAATTCCTTTCAATGTCGTAACTATTTCTACCTTCTTTCATGCAGCCTAGACAATTCTAACCTTAAATGTGCGCCAATGCGACTCTTATCTCCTTTTTTATTTCTTGTTAGCTTTTAACCTATCTTTAGGATTCACTTGGTGAACATATACGCTCAACCTCTGAGGTTCAAAAAGATGCACCACAGACATCTCACTGGTTTCATTCATCCCCACATACATTTTCAATCTTTGTCCATTAACCTTGAAGACGTTAGACCCATCTTCAGTAGAAATCTCGACAGCACCAGAGGGAAACACTGTGACCACTTTGAATGGTCCAGACCATCGGGACTTAATCTTACCCGGAAACAATCTCAATCTTGAATTATAGAGCAACACTTTGTCTCCGCGTTTGAAATTTCGGTCCACGATGTTTTTGTCGTGCAACCTTTTCATTCTCTCCTTATATATCCTTGTGCTTTCAAATGCTTGATATCGAAATTCCTCCAACTCATGCAGCTCTGTTATTCGATTTTCACCCGCAGCATCAATATCCAAGTTCAACTGCTTCAATGCCTACCAGGCTCGATGTTCGAACTCTACAGGCAGATGACATGCCTTACCAAATACCAACTTGTATGGAGACATACCTATTTGTGTTTTATATACAGTACTATAGGCCCAGGGTGATTCATCAAGTTTCTTCGCCCAATCAGTTCTTGTGGCGTTTACTGTTTTGGTCAGCACACTCTTGATTTCACGGTTTGACACCTCAACCTGTCCACTCGTTTGGGGGTGATAAGGGGTTGCCACCTTGTGGCGCACATCATACTTGGCCAGTAACTTCTCAAAGACACGATTGCAGAAGTGCGTGCCTCTGTCACTAATGATGGCCTTTGGGATACCGAACCGCGTGAATATGTTTTTCTTCACGAACCCCACCACCACTCTAGCATCATTGGTGGGGAACGCTGCAGCTTCCACCCATTTGGACATGTAGTCTACAACAACAAGGATGTATTTATTGCCATATGAGCTGACAAAGGGACCCATGAAGTCGATCCCCCACACATCGAACACCTTCACTTCTTGTATTGGGTTCATGGGCATCTCATGTCGACGAGATATGTTCCCCGTCCTTTGGCACTCATTATAGCCCTTCACCCATTGGTGAGAATCTTTGAACACAGTCGACCAGTAGAAATCGTCCTCTAACACGTTAGCTGCTGTCCGAACTCCTCCAAAATATCCTCCATATGGTGATGCGTGACAAGCCTGCAAAATAGCAAATTGTTCTATCTCGGGGACACACCTCCGGATCATGTTATCAATACAGATTTTGACAAATGAGGTTCATCCCAATAGTAATTATGGCAATCACGATAAAAGCATTTCTTTTGGACAGATGAGAGTTCATAGGGTTCAATACCGCTCGCCAGGTAGTTTGCAATATCTGCATACCATGGAACATCTTCCACGCTCGTGGCTAGCAGCTTCTCATCTGGAAAGGTTTCCTAAATTTCCTCAGACTCAATCGCATTCTCAGCACCTTCTATACGTGACAGATGATCAGCGACTTGGTTCTCCGTGCCCTTGCGGTCACGAATCTCCAAGTCAAATTCTTGAAGAAGCAACACCCAATGAATAAGGCGCGGTTTAGACTCTTTCTTATCAACCAAGTATCTGATGGATGCGTGATCGATGTACACAATCACCTTCGACCCCATCAAGTAAGACCTGAACTTATCAAAGGCGAACATTACTGCCAACATCTCCTTCTCGGTCACCGTGTAGTTCAGCTGAGCTCCACTCAAAGTCCTACTTGCGTAGTAAATTGGGTGCATTGTTTGATCTTTGCACTGACCCAACACGGCTCCCACTGCGTAGTCACTAGCATCACACATGAGTTCAAACGGTTTCTCCCAATCAGGGGCAATGATAATTGGTGATGTGACTAGCCGCTTTTTCAGCTCCTCAAACGCCACCCTGCAATCATCAGAAAACACAAATGGGTTATCTTTTTCAAGCAACTTACAGAGGGGGTTGGCGATCTTGGAAAGTCCTTGATGAATCGTCGGTATAACCCGGCGTGCCCCAGGAAACTACTAATAGCTTTGACCGATGTGGGAGGTGGAAGTTTTTCGATCATATCGACTTTAGCTCTGTCCACCTCAATTCCTTTACTCAACACCAAGTGCCCCAAGATGATCCCTTCTTGTACCATGAAATGGCACCTCCCAATTAAGCACAAGATTCATCTCGATGCACCTCTTTAGGACACGGGTTAAAGTTGCTAGGCACTCATCGAATGAATCTCCCACTACTGAGAAATCATCCATGAATACCTCCATGATATCTTCCACCATGTCGGTGAATATGGCTATCATGAACCGTTGGAATGTGGCAGGTGCATTGTAGAGGCCAAATGGCATCCTCCTGAAGGCAAACACCCCGTAGGGCATGTGAAGGGGGTCTTTTCCCTGTCTTCCGGGGCAATTGAAATCTGGTTGTACCCCGAGTACCCGTCCAGGAAACAAAAGTGAGACCTCCCTGCTATCCTGTCGAGCATTTGATCAATGAAGGGAAGTGGGAAGTGGTCTTTTCGGGTGTCAAGATTCAGCTTCCTGTAATCTATGCATATCCTCCAGCCCGTGACGGTTCTTGTAGATATCAACTCATTTTTGTCATTCTTTACCACCGTCATGCCACCCTTCTTTGGGACACACTGCACTTGGCTAACCCAGCTGCTGTCAGAGATGGGGAAAATGATTCCCCCATCTAACCACTTGATGATCTCTTTCTTCACCACTTCCTTCATGTTCCAATTCAAGCGCCTTTGGTTTTCCCTGGAAGGTCTGTGTCCCTCTTCCAGGAGAATCTTGTGCATGCAATATGCTGGGCTGATCCCTTTGATATCTGCCATGGTCCAACCAATGGCAGTCTTGCACTCTGAGAGTACCTGTAACAACTGATTCTCCTGCACATCTAACAAACTGGATGAGATAATAACACGTAGCGTAGAGTTAGGGCCTAGAAATGCGTACCTGAGATGAGCTGGCAATGGTTTCAACTCTAGTTTGGGTGGTTCTTCCACAGAGAGCTTGGTTGGCGGGCTCTCTCTTTTCTCCAAGTGAAATGGCTCAAACTCGAGAGCCCTCGGCCAGACCCCTTTACCTTCAAGTGCTAACACCCACTCTGCCAATTCCTCACCATTTACATCATCCAAGTTCATTAAACATGCGGAAAGGGAGTCCTCAATAAACAAGGACGCATCATCTTCCTCCACTATCACATCCACGGCATCAATTAAAGAACAATTGGCGAACTCACTCGGTCGCCTCATGGATTTCTGCACGTTGAATGTGATTTCTTCATCATTAAGCCTCATCTTGAGCTCCCCAGTCTCACAATCAATGAGAGCTCTACCCGTTGCCAAAAATGGCCTTCCCAAGATTATGTGAATTTCCTCATCCACACGACAGTCTAGTATCACAAAATCAGCAGGGAACACAAACTTCCCCACTTGCACTAAAACATCATCCAGAATACCCGACGGTCTCTTCACCGTCCTATCAGCTAGCTGCAACAACATGGAGGTAGCTGCAGCAACGACGCCAAAATTTGATCACGCTCAACTATGTCTATTAAAAGACTAAGCGGGCGTTGCAAATATAATCTGGGGTATTATGCCCAGAGTCGAATCCCACAAGGATTTAACGTATCAAATGTCGTCTTTAGATCCCTAGATTCTCAATAGTCAACTTTCTCAAACTTTGTGAATATCACTTTGTGTTGTTTTTACTAATACAGCTGAACAGAAATAATAAGGCTAAGATTAACTAGCAAGACGTTGCAAACAATTGGATTAAAGGTCTAAGGTTATGGTTTCCCCCGCTAGTGAATTTCCTTCTTGGATACTTCCTATAGTTTTGATTTAGTTGTCTCTATCAATCATGAACGCTCCAGCTACCATAAATCTCTCTCAAGTAATTATGATAATTTACTAGACGCACTCTCTCAAGTTACGCTAGCTAGATTGCATTATAGTTCACTTTAGATTGCACTCGAGGTATCGTTATCTCTAATCCAACCTCTAAACCCTCGATTATGACTCTCGCCTATACTCTGGGAGTGGTGTTGTTCAAACAACTACCTAAATATGCACTCTATCTCAAGTAGATACATAATAAATAGGCACAACTAATTGAGGTCCCTTCAATCAACTACAACAAGAACGTAGTTGAACAAATAGAAATTAACAACCAACCAAAACTATATTAATTATCACAATAAAGTCATCCCCCAACGGGTTCCACCAAAACCTTAGATAAAAAGATTTAGCTACTTATAACAATGATAAAAACTACAAAAGAATTCATGATCAAGGATGAAAGCACAAAAGAAGGAGATATGGATTGATGCCCAAATTGCCTCCTTGCCTCTTGCCCTTGCTTTTCTTGTTCTAAACACTAAATCTTGATAAAAACTCTCTCTTGGACGAATTGAACCTTTTATAGTTTGTGTGGAATGGCCTTGAACTTCCAAAAACACCCTCCAGGTTGTATTTTCTGCGTCTGGACTAGCGCGGGCGCACTAATGCCCGTGCTAGTTGGGTTATTTACTGCCTCAGGTTATCTTGACTAGCGTGGGTGCGCAAAGGTCGCGCAAATGCCCGCGCTAGTGGGGTTCTTCACTGCCTCGGTGAGGTTTCATCCTTTAAATCGCCCAAAAATTCCCATGGCCTATTCTTCTTCAATTTTGCCTGAATCGCCGTCATAAGTCCTCATTATTTTGTTGTACTCCTGTGAAACATAAAAACCACCATTAGAGCCAATTTATCATCATTTAGCACACTTAAGATGGTGAAGCATCATTAAGTTAGGGTATAAATGTTACAACCCATATTCACGTATGTTGTCTCATGCCGTAAGTTAATCGACATAAACATGAGAAGAGATTATCTTTGAGATGATAAGAAGTTAATCCTATTGATCTTAAAAGATACAAGAGTGTATAAGAGTGATTAACACGTATTAGAAGTTATACGAATCGAGGATGTTGTAACTCGTATTTTTGGGTAAAACTAGGGGTGCTTGGTACTCTCAAGAGGTAGTGTTTTAAGGTATTTGAATCATATAATATCCGTATCATAGTCTTGAAGTCAAACAAGTTAGGAAACAAAAGTCGACAAGAGTTGTCGCAACTTAGGTTCATAGTTTTACTTAAACTTTAGGTCAAATGTTATTAAGCTTTTCTCCCAATCTACTAGGAATTACAGGGTTATCTACCCACCAAATTAAAGATATATGAGTCTAGTTTCCAACTCATTGAACCGTTTATCAATACGACATCGGAGTAGAGAGATATAGACTTCTTTGCGAGACTGCCCAAGCTGCTAGGTGACAAGTAGGTGGGTCACCTACTTGGTTAAATGATAGCCCAAAAAGAGGCAATTTCGGGTCAGCCAAAGAGCCCATTAAAAGGCTTATCTCCTGCTATATATCACCCATTATATTTCATAAATAACCAGACCTAAACCCCTGCAAACTTCCTCCCAAAAATTATCCACAAACCCTAATTGATTTTCCCTTTCTTTCAAGTTCAAATTGGGGGTAAACCCTAGAGTTTGAAGAACCAAGATAAGGGATGAGTTATCCAACAAGTAAGGTGCGTTTACTGCTCTATTTGATCCATTTTTATGCTGTAAATTCATGGTAATTCGTTTTATACTTGTAAGAACTCACAGGACGGTGATCGGAAGCTGTGAGTTCGAGTTATTCACTTGTAGCGGACTGTTTTGCTGACTGTTTTGTGTTGATGTTGGGATGCGTCTTTTACTACTGTATTGTGGAGTTTTGGAGGAGGAAGGTTGTGGAGAAACACCATATAAATGTAGGGTTTGGTCTGGTCATTCGTCGTAACATTTCCGGGTCGTTTGACACGACTACGGTGGTCGTCTTATGTATGAAAATATTAGGCTGTGTATGGACTGTTTTGGGAGGATCAATTTGATTATTATTGGTGTTGTTTGGGTTGTTTGGTGATTGTTTTGACTTGTGTGAAGTCATATATATAGGGGAGGTTCTGTCCGTTTCATCGTAAAATAGGTTGTGGTCGATACACAATAGTTATGACGCTAAAATGATAACAATAGTGTCGTTTCTCTTATTGTAGACTAAGGAATCGTGACAATTGCATAGCTTGAGATTGGGGAAGTATATACAAGGTATGTGAGGCTATCCCTTTCCTTCTTTTGCAAAAATCCGATTGTACATAATGCAAAGAATGAGCTTCCAAAGATACTCTACTTTTAGAAGCTAGCAGTACTTACATTGTTTCCCTTCTTATGGAACAATTGATGTTGAGGTTACTTCTATTATTCTTATGTTATCAATGTTGTTGGTACTTCCTGATTATTATAAGATTCTCAATGAAGAGTTATCCCTAATGATGTGTACGGAGAATATCGACCTTACGTCACTCCGTAATGTTCAGAACATGATTCCAATGAGTCCGGCATGCATTATATATATGTATCTATTTTACTCTACCGAGCCGCGCTATAGCCGGCCGGGTATGGAACCTATTGTGCAACCACTGATCAGTTGGGTTTACCGAGTCCTCTTTGAGGCCGGGTATGATATGATAATGATGATGCCCACAGAGGCGAATGTTCTATGATGATGATGATGCCCACAGAGGCGGATGTTTTAAAAGATTATGTATATATATGTATCATGCATTTCATGTTACTGTCTCTTAGAAGCACTCAGATGTTACAGGTTGTATCTTCTCTACCTCTCTTTACATTATTGTTCATATTTATATTGACCAGCCTTACATACTCAGTACATTATTCGTACTGATGTCCTTTTTATTTGTGGACGCTGCATGTCGTGCTGCAGGTCCCGATAGACAGGTAGACGCAATTCCCCCACCACAGTAGGCTTTCCAATTCAACGGTTATAGGCGAGCTCCCTTCTCTGGACTTGCCGTGGTCTTGGTTTGCATTTTTGTTATAGATATTATGGGTATGTCGGGGCCCTGTTCCGACTATGTTGCATTACTTATGCTCCTTTAGAGGCTCATAGACATGTGTCGGCTTATGTATAGTTTGGTATGCCTTGTCAGATGATTTTTGTTGTATAGTCTTTCATGGAAGCGTGGTAGCTCCTAACTTATATATAGTTTCTTGGAAGTCTTGTTATCCCATGTTATGCATGTTCATTCCATTATCTTTCATTGTTTGGCGTTCATAATCCATATCTACCACTTATATCGATCTCGTCGGCCCTTAAAGATAATAAGAGGATTAGATAGAATGTACGTTGGTGCTCGGCAGGTATGGCCCGGGTACCAGTCATGATCCTCCAGTTTGGGTCGTGACAATAAATATACACTACACTATGCAAATTTAGCCTATTATCACCTTATTTCTGACATCTAAAGATGAAGCATTTGATATGTTCACTTCATTTGTTAGAAAAACTCAAAAACAGTTAGGAAATCAACTAGCATCCATAAGATCTGATCATGGTACTGAATTTGAGAATGCAAAGTTTGCTGAGTTCTGTGATGAACATGGTATCAATCACAACTTTTATGCCCTTTAAACCCCACAGCAAAATGGGGTTGTTGAAAGAAAGAATAGAACTCTTGAAGACATGGCAAGAACCATGCTTCTTTCTAGCAAACTACCCCACAGCTTCTGGGCTGAAGCAATAAAAACTGCATGCTACATAATAAATAGATGCATGACCAGGCCACTGGTAGAGAAAACTCATTATGAATTACTTAAAGGGAGAAAGCCAAACATATCCCACCTTAGGGCTTTCGGATGCAAGTTCTTTGTGCACAATAATGGCAAAGATTCCCTAGGTAAATTTGATCCCAGAAGTGATGAGGGAGTATTCTTGGGATATTCATCACATAACAAAGCTTACAAAGTGTATAATAAAATAGCTATGTGTGTAAAAGAGAGTGTGCATATTGTCTTTGATGAAACTAACACTCTTTCTAAGAGACATGAACCAGAAGATGAGGAGCTTGGACTGGTGAGAAGCAGTGAACACATTGAAGCAAATATGGAAGATGGAATAGGTGATGGCCCAGGTCCAACTACCCCAAGCAACATGACAGGGGGAACTCAACATGTGAACCTTGGTCCTGATCTTGTTCCACAACAACAAGACACCATGGAACTATCTAGAAGTGAACAGTTGGTGCTCAAACCACACAGATATCAGAGTTCTCACCCTCTTTAAAGCATCATAACAAACTTCACATCTGGAATCAAAACAAGATCCTCTTTGAAAAATCTGTGTGCGTTTGATGCCTTTCTATCCTTGATTGAACCAAAAAACATTGGTGAAGCCCTACAAGATGCTGACTGGGTAAATGCCATGCAAGAAGAGCTGAATCAATTTGAAAGAAGTCAAGTATGGCACTTGGTACCCAGACCACTAGACAGATCAGTGATTGGCACAAAGTGGGTCTTCAGGAACAAGCTCGATGAGGATGGAACTGTTACAAGAAACAAGGCTAGACTGGTTGTCCAAGGATATAGTCAAGAAGAGGGAATTGACTATGATGAGACCTTTGCCCCTGTGGCAAGACTGGAGGCAATCAGACTTCTTATAGCATTTGCTGCACACATGGAATTCACTCTCCATCAGATGGATGTTAAGAGTGCTTTCCTCAATGGCTATCTGAAGGAAGAATTATTCGTCAAACAGCCTCCAGCTTTTGAAAGCAAGGAGACACATGACCATGTATACAAACTTGACAAGGCTTTGTATGGACTCAAACAAGCACCAAGATCATGGTATGAACGACTATCAAAATTCCTGCTAGAACATAGATACAAACGAGGAAAAATAGAGAGTACCCTGTTCTTAAAGGAAAAGAGTAAGGATCTCCTGGTTGTGAAAATATATATGGATGATATCATATTTGGTGCGACCACTGAAAAATTGAGTAAGGAATTTTCTAAACTTATGGGGAGTGAATTTGAGATGAGTATGATGGGTGAGCTAAATTTCTTCTTAGGCTTGCAAATCAAGCAAAACTCAAATGGAACAATGATCCATCAACAAAAATATGTGAAGGAATTACTCAAAATATTTAAAATGGAAGACTCAAAGGAAATTGACACCCTCAGAGCCACAGCTACAAAATTAGATGTGGATGAACCTGGTTCATCCGTTTATCAGAAGCTATACAGAGGGATGATTGGGTCTTTATTATATCTCACTGCCAGCAGACCTGATATTGTGTTCAGTGTAGGACTGTGTGCTAGGTTTCAGGCAAATCCAAAGGAGTCCCATCTCACTGCAGTCAAGAGAATTCTGAGATATCTGAAAGGCACTACTGATTTATGCCTTTGGTATCCTAAAGGTAGTAATTTCGACCTTGTAGGATATGTTGATTGATCACGCTCAACTGTGTCTAATAAAAGACTAAGCGGGCGTTGCAAATATAATCCGGGGTATTATGCCCAGAGTCGAATCCCACGGGGAATTAACGTATCAAGAGAAGCTTTTAAAGTACTAAATTATTATTAGTCAACCTCCTCAAACTTTATGAATAACAATTTGTGGTGTGATTACTACTACAGCTAACTGAATCTATAAAACTAAGAGTAACTAACAAGCAGTTGTAAACAATTAGAATAAAAGTCTAAGGTAATGGTTTCCCCCGTTGGTTCTTTCCCTAGTTGTATGTTCCTATAGCTTTGATTTGGTTGTCTCTATCAATCATGAACTCTCCAGTTATCGTAAATCTTTCTCAAGCATTTATGACAATTTACTAGACGCACTCTCTCGAGCTACACTAGTTATATTTGCGTTGCGGTTCACTTTAGATTGCACCCGAGGTATATTATCTCTAACCCAACCTCTAAACCCTCGGTTATGACTTTCGTCTATACTCCGGGAGTGGTGTTGTTCAACAACTACCTAAATATGCACTCTTTCTCAAGCAGATACATAATAAATAGGAACAGCTAGTTGAGGGCCCTTCAACTAACTACAATCAAAACGTAGTTGAACAAATAGAGATTAATACCCAATTCACAACTATATTAACATGCCAACAAGTTCAAGATTAATACCCAATTCACAACTATATTAACATGCCAACAAGTTCATCTCCAACGGGTTCCACCAAAACCTTAGATTAAAGTATTTAGCTACTCATAATAATAACAAAAACTACAAAAGAATTCATAGTCAATGGTAAAAGAACAAAAGAGGAGAATAAAGATTGATGCCCAATTTTCCTCCTTGCCTCTTGCCCTTGCTTTTGATGTTTTCCACTTTAAAAACTGATTCTCTTCCTCTCTTGGCTGAATTCCTTAAGTTTATATAGGGTTTGGGGCTTAAAATCCCGTGTTTTGCACTTTAGTCCCTAAAGTTTACGCGTCTTGCCGCGGCCGCACCGCGGTTACGCCAGGACCGCGGCCAAACAGGTTCTCTGAATCTGAGGCTGCTTCCTACCGCGGTTGCACCGCGGCCGAGGTTTAGATCGCGATTTTGACCATGTTACGTTTGGAATTTGGAAAAACATAAAACATAAAAATTGTATCCCTTTGAGTTAGCTTTCCAAAAATATATTATATAGCCCAAATGGAGTTTGGAGCAAAAAGTTATGTCCATCTTACTAGATAGTGCGCAATATGCCTCCTCGAGTCTTCGTTTGTTCTCAACTATCAAATTTGACCCCCGAACACGATCCCGACTTAATTCCTTGAGCTTTTACTCATAATTCAAAGCTCCAAATCACTTAAATTCATTCCATAACATCTATATAGCTCGAAATCACTCTTACAAGGCATAAAACACATAGTTAGTGCAAAACACTAGCGATTAAAGCTCAAACTCAATTAAAGTGCAGTAAACTCGAGTGTAATAAGCGACTAAAATACGTAATTATAGCCTATAATAAATACCCCACACTTAAAACATTGCTCATCCTCGACCAATCAAACTACACTTTATATAGACATGACCTTTTTAAGCAATTCTCCTAACTCTCACCCCAAGAATATTTAAAGTAGACTAAGCACAAAAGCGTAACATCTTCACCTCAAGATTTGACTCACAAGTACCACGCATTATTCACAGCTCACCCACTTACTCTAACGTAGAGGTCACTGACATTACCTTTCATTCATGAATCAAGTGTCCTCACACAACAAAAGAGAGTAGTTCCACACAATAAAATTTAAGAACACATAGGAACTTAAGATAGAAAGAATTCACTCACTCTCAGAAATAACATTCATGTGCCACAAAAGATGCACCATAGGCTTGTCCGTAGTGTACTACTCTACTAATCGAGTTCATTCAGTCTAAGATCAAGTAGGACTTTATTTGGCTGTAATGTAGGTTGCGGGACGGGTAGGATATATTTAGATATAAGAGTGACTACACCTCCCTAAGCACTTTA
>ML262143.1:38834-98185 GCA_005239495.1 Nicotiana undulata
AAGTGAAACAAGAACTGAAAGCAAAATTACCAAAGCAATTTTGCAAGCAGAATCCTTGTGCGACACAAAAGCTACGTGAACCAGCTAGAAGAACCAGTTACATCTGTTATCTTTTGAGTCTAGTTGGTTTGTAGTAGGAGATTAAATATTGTATCTTTCAGCTTTATTAGAAGCAATTGTAATAGGTACACACTGTTCAAGTTAGAGTTAATTTGAAGTTGTCGCAATTAGCTAGAGGCTAGTTTGCTACAAAGGAATTATAGTTAGTCCTTAGGTTTACAAAAGAGTTTATTTTGTAAATGCTGTTTGGCTCATTGTCATAGTGAAGAGTTTGGGAAAATCCTACTAGGAACTAGGTCGTGGTTTTTTCACCTTTTGAGCCAGGTGTTTTCCACGTAAAATTGCAGTGTTCTTTAATTCTGCAATTACTTTTTCGCAAACAGTAGAAGTTGGAATACCAAGAAGAACCAGGTTCTTCTATAAAGACAGCACCCAAAAATTGGACACCACACAAATCACCCCCCTCCTATGTGGCATTGACGTATAAAACATCACTCCCTAATACTCGGGGACTGTCGTCGACAGTCAACTTATCGGGTCATCAAAGACTCGAACTCATAAGACCTCAATGGAGAAACATTGAGCTCGTAAGACCTCAATGAGGAAGCATCGAATTTATAAGACCTCAAGGAGGAGACATCGAATCTGTAAGACCTCAATGAGGCAATGTCAAACTTATAAGACCTCAACGAGGCATACCCAAACTTATAAGACCTTAAAAAGGCATAACCCCGATATTAAGGCCAAGGCTATATATTCGAACTTGTAAGACCCCTAAAAAGGCATACCCTCGATGTAGAGGTCGAGGTCATCTCACCCGGGGACTAAATACTACTGTCGAATATAAAGACTACGGTCACATGAAAAGGCTACGGCCAAAATAACGCGGCTCAGAGACGTCTGACTTCCGCCATAAAATTAAAGGCCTTCAAATACTTCGAAAAAACTGGTTAATCTGGCTACCCTCGGCATAAGAAAAGGAGCTTCGATAATATCAGTTGCGAACAATGTAAAGGCTTTGAAAAATCAGCCTCCGAGAGAACCTCACGAGGTCCTCAATTATCGTCACATATCGACTTATAATCGAGGTTCCTATTTGAACCGTCGAAAAGTCGGACGAACACAAAACATGAAGTCTTTAGCCAGAATAGGGGAAAATTATAGCCATATTAGAGGTCGAATCGACCCAATCTAAAAAGATCCTAAGGGCCATTTTAAAAGAGCCTAAGGTGTATTGGTAAAAAATAGATATTACACGTGTAATATATTGGATGACGAAGCAAGCTATGTGGAGCAATGGAAAAGCGACAGCTAGATGTGAGTTTAGTAAAAGGCACGGAATAAAGAGGTACAGGATAAAACACCTACGAGATGATTAGTAGCGAGAGCTCCGATCTATTTGAGGAGTTGAAGAGACACAGTCAAAATGAACCAGGGCTGAATAGAGAGCAGATTCATAGATCTTCAATCAATGAGTTAAACGTTACAGAATCTTCACGCAACAGTTACGATTACCTATTGTAACATTTCATTAATGATATAAATATTCATTAATGCTCAATCATAAATTACTGAAATATACTTACATTTCTGTGCACTTATTATTTTCCTATTTACAAGTCTAATTTCTATTATTGTTCTTAGTTAACACTCTTGATTATCAGAAGCCCGAGTACTTCTTAAAATAATTTTGACTAAGAATCCGATTCTTTGGTTAAACATAAGGACCAACATAAAAGAGCCTAAGGGCCAAATTGAAAAAAGCATGAGGGCCGAATTGAAAAAAGCCTAAGGGCCAGATTGAAAAAAGCCCAAGGGCCGATGTTTTAAAAACCTAAGGGTCGATACCTAAAAATTTTAAAGGTCAAACCACACTGTGCTCAAGGCCTCATCTATGTTCGGGCTCAAAAATCCCGAGCTAAGGCTTAGCTCGAAGATCAGACCCTAAGTGGTCACCTATTATTGTTCGTCTATCGAGCACAAAAACCTAAGGGTTTTATATTCTAAGTCCAACACATCGGGCTAATCATCGACAAGCATAAAAAACAAACCACAAAAGCAAATACAAAGACAAAGACAAAAATAAAGCGAAAGGATTCTTTATATAAATGGTGGTACAAAGGTACATTTACAACACTTCCACAGGGAGCCCTTTACAAAAACCAAAAGAAGACCTAATCTATCGTCGGGGACTTTGTCTTCATCAATCCCCTCGGGGCTAGCTTCCTCATCGACCCCCTCCTCATCGTCTTCAGCATCGGCTTCATGATCAGAAGAAACGAGGAACTTGGCGTCAATCTCGTCCGCCTTGGCCTGCTCTATCTCCTCCGAGTGATCGAAGCCCTTATCATGAATCTCCTCGAGGGTTTCCCTCCAGGATCTGCATCAGGCATATTCATTGCTTTTCTCTCTCGATCGGAGGCCCCCCTCAACTTCATTTGAGCATCAGTAGCATCTTTCAAAAAGATAGCTACCTTCTTATCGGCCTTCACTTGTATCTCTTTGGCTTCGGTTCGGGCTTCCTCGATCCCGGCCTTCCTTTTCGTGAGACTAGCCTCGAGCTCAGTCATTCTGCTCGCCTAAACCAAATTTCTCTCTTGAGCGTTTCGAAGTTGGATCTCGAGGGCGGACACTTTAGCCAATGCTTCTTTCTTGGCCGCGACAAGGACATCCATTTGTGCCTTCCACTCATTGCATTCGGAGTTAACTTGGGCGACCTCGCCCTGAAGACGCTCCAACATTTCTACCTTTTGATGCAACTGAGTTATTGAAGTGTTAGCCTCCGAAGATGGGAGAGGAAGCCCATACTCTTTCAAAACTAAGATTACATGCTTCTCGAGCTCGTACTCGTAGTCACGAGCTCGGGTCAACTCCGATCGAAGTTGTACCAGCTCTTTTTCCTTCTTGGCACAAAGAAGTCTGAGGGTCTTCTCCACATTAGAAGATCTACGCAGCCCGGCCTCGCAACGACATAGTTCAACCTTAAATTTGTCGAAGTCCTACAAAAAAAAAAGTTTGTTTAGATAGAGGAAATGAGTATGAAGTTAGAAAGGTTATAGTATTGTCAAAAACCTCACCATTGAACAAAGGTATCTATCGTTATGTTCCGAGCTCGAGCTCGTGTTCGAAATGAAGTCCAAGTCCTATCTCAGAACATGAGCCTTGAGAAAGTATATCGAAGGCCCATCACGGCCTACCTCGAAGTAGTATAAAATCGATGACCGTCATGGAAAGGCGGAAATTTCCCAAGAACATGTGGTTAGAGATGATAAAGTCTGCAATGATAGTACAAGCCCGTACAAGTCCATTATACAGCTGTACCAATAAAATTTCTCTGTCATAATTACACATACTATGTTGGGATTCACCCCTCATATATAAAGGGGACCCCAACCATTCTCGTGAGATACAATTTTTTACTGAATAGAACATTCTCTGCCTTTTCGTTTAACGTGCTCAACATTCATCAGCTTTATTGTTCTTCATTTTTTGTTCTTCATTTACTACCACTATCTGACCTCGAGGTCCCCATTCCAGTGAGCTCGAGGCCCAGTTCTTCATGATTTATATTCTTAGAACCACAAATCAAATATAATTGTTAAAACCGTTTTCAAGGTAAACATCCTCGAACTTCAGGACAAGCACTGGTCCAATTTCTTCTATTGTGAGGTTGTTTTATTTGATCTAGGTTGTGTAATCCATGATTGTGGGTCGCAAGTTCTGTCGTACTTCAGGATATTCAGAATCTAGAACTTTTTTGGAATCGGTAGTGGGGTCGTGCTCGATTTCCATGTCTACTGAGTATTTTGTTATCGGTTTCTTTGATAACGGGTGGAACTCCTGGGATCTACTCAATCCTCTCATTCTGTTCCTTAACATGTTATTGTATGTTAGTATTAAACTCTGTAATTTAGCATTTTTAGACGTACCTGAGCCCCTAGATCCAACATCGTTGAGGAGTCTCCCTGTCGCCGAATATCTTACTTTAGAGTTTGGGGTTTTCATGTCGACGTGCTCCCTCGAAAGTAGGGATGGAATTGCTACCATTGCACCACTCATTAGGTTTCTCAATGCCTCTCGATCTGGCATTCAACTCATATTGGTGTGTCAGAAATTCTTTCATTGTTTCTTTCAATCCTCGTCGTTCTTAAACCTTACTAAGAGATTGCAGGCGAGTTGTTCTTGGAGCGAGATGGCGAGGATCCGGTTGGCTAATCATTTGGAGTTCATGTCCCGTCATCCTATTATACTGGTTGAGCATTGGAAGTTAGAACCCACAGGATGGTTGTTGACCCCAAGCAAGGTATTTCATTCGAAGAGACAGTTAACAAGTGAGAATGACGAAGAATAAAAAAAAATGCGACTTTGGATCAAGCGTTCAATTGTTAGGGAGGATGCCAAAATATTTAGCCCAAAACTGGTTTTAGATTAAACAATTATATTTATATTTTTAATACCTCTAGAAATCAGATTGATCCAAAGCATATACATGAAATAAATGTTAAATATGAATAAGATAAAATAACATAGAGGTAAAGAAGATCTTATTGATTGTAAGCCTCAAGGGGCTACAATAATTGAATGAGATACAATCCCGAAAATAATAAGGCAACATTGCTAATGAATACATAGTCAACTCAATGAAAATACTAGAGAATGTTAACTGCTTTCATATGATCTTTATAAATGATATAAGTAGGGTATTTATAATCGAATGGAGTGTGGTTGCTATGAGCTTTTAAGCTAGCATTTTAGGGTTTCAATTAGAGGGAGAACGAGATCTTTGCTAATGGGAAACGCTTTGACGTAAAGGTCGGTAGCCACAATCTCTAGTGGGATCAGGGTGCGGTTGACCGCCTTCGAGTATGTTTTGACCTGCTTCGGGCGCTCGTTCCTCCGGTTACTTCTGCTTCAGAATAAAAGGGGTGGTTTCGACCATAACTCCTATGCATCCTTATCCTAACTTCGGAACTTCATCCTCCATATGTTTTCATTTTAATGTGCCACATGGTGGGGCCGAGTTTCGCCAAATACAGTTGTAGTTCAGCAATTGAGTGTTCCTACTTCAGGTTCATTTCATACCAAAAAAGTTTGATTGAGTGTGTGCTTCTCACACTGCCAGAGATTCCCGTAGGTTCAAAAATTTACTAAAGTTCGAAAAGCAAATCGGAGAACACACTTGATTTCTTTGCAATGAAAGAAGAATAAGCAAGGAGTCATTGCTAACACAAGCAACAAGCAATGATGTCATAACTTCCTTCGTCAATGCTGGAGTTTTCTTCATGCTTTACTTGAAAATCTAGCTACTTTAAATTATATTTATTCGTCGAAGAACTTTCTTGTTGTTCAATACAAGAAAGATCATCGGTCACACATTTAACATTATGAAGAAAGTCAATTCAGTTTTAAAGTCAAAACTCTAGTATATTTTTTCACATATTAAGAGTCATGAACTCCATTATAATATGCTGCAATTTAACTTGTAGGGTTTTCTGAACTCCAGTATAATCTACTAGAGTTCCATTTGTCTAATTTTGTCAGCACCGATTACTAGAGTTATTCTATGTCTCGATTGGGGCTATTTTTGTCCAAATTTTTTGCCATGTAAAAGAAGTGGCTAAATACTAATAGCTTTTTAAATACGGACTAAACTCTAATAATATAATAATGGTTAAAGTGGCTATTTTTCACTTTCTCCTGTAAATTTCGATGACTCTCTAAATAGCAGAAATACAAACGACGCCATTTGCAGTTTGCGCCTAAAAAATCAATTAATTATGCCACATCCGAGCTGAGCCTAAATTGGTCAATCAAGTGATGGGCAGGCCAGTAAATAAAAAATAAAGAGAGTAAAAAACACGGTAGTATTTGTTTTCACTTTTTTTGTCATTTAAAACAGATCCGGAGCCGGAGGTGGTGGAACGGTCTGCACTCTGAACCCCCTTCCCAGTCTTTCTTCCATTTTCAGATCTCTTCTGGGTTTCCCGACGAGATCTCAACAATTCATCTTTTGCTGTCCTAAGGTTAAAAAAAAAAAGAACACTTTCATCGTAGATATTCAGATCGACTGCCACAGGATCGCATTGATGCTTTCAAATCGATCCCGTTGATTAAAGATCTCTGTAGGTCAGGCGAAAACCAATAAAAAAAGAGAAAATGGCTGGTGGAGCTGCGGGAGGTTTCATAACTCGAGCATTGGAATCAATGCTCAAGGAATGTTCCAATAAGAAGTTTTCTGCTCTCCAAACAGCTATTCAATCCTATATTGGTATTGTATCTTCCTTTTCTTTTACTTGTTTTTATTCATGTTTGATCTTGTCAACCTATTGCATTTGAATTTGGGGGCAGCTTCACGCTTTTTCTGTTTTACTGCCCTTACTTATGAGTGATTAGATGGAAAATGGAAGTTAACCTTATGTGGCTTAATTGTAATTACATTTCGATGATTTTTAATTTGACTAAGTGGATTAATATTGTCATTATTGTACTCTTGATCCCGAGGTAAGTTAACTTAATTGCAATTTCACGTTATAAGTACTAATGCCCCATTTTGACAATATTTGATTGAAGTTTGATAAAACGTGTATTAGAAGTTAAGTTTAAAAAGAGTATTTTGAAGTTGAAGTTGTGTTCAAGCATGAATTTTCACTTGGAGATGAGTGAGGTTCTGTGAGTGAAAACCATTACTCATCAAACTAGTTTTTTCAACTTCAAATTCTCTATTTTAAGTTGAAGATTAAATATTTAGCAAAATTGAAATATTATTTGCAAAAGCCAAATGCCTATCATTTGTGTGGTGATTCTTGTATTAATGTTAAACTTATGTTTCACTTTAAACAAGTATGCACTAAACCTTTTCCATATTCGCTTGAACCCAATAGGCCTTGTCGCTTTTTTCTCTTTTTTGCTTTTAAACCATTGTGAATGAATAACAATGAACGACTACATGGAAAGGACATTCCATAGCACCTGTTGGACGTAGTCAGGGTCAGATCTGATCAGGTGCTTGCATCGGTAATAAGTGAAGAGTGGTGTGGAAATCGATGTAGTAGAGGTTACTTTAAAAAAAGTACAAGGAGTTATTTTATCTTTCTTAGGATTATTTTTTAAAAGCATATGTTTCCAAAGAAAAAGGAGAAAGGAAATATGGAGGTAGATGCATAAATAAAATGGTTTGTAGAACCTAATGTTGGACGGTTGAGGAAGCCATGTGAATCTATGTTTCCCCTCAGCCACCTTAATTATGAGGTGTACGGAAAAGATGTCTGATGGATCATGCCATGAGAGTTCGTAAATTGAACAGAAATATTCTTATGCATCATGATAACGCCAAACTCTAGTCCTAAAAAGGATAAGTGGTTTATTCAAATTATAATCCGGTTTAAGAGTCTAGAGTCGAATCCCACAGAGAACTAAGTCTTAGCTACAACTCAGTATCACTAAGAAGACAAGCTTGAACAATTCCTAAGTTACAAAGATTAAGAGTTTTCTTTTTAACTAATTAACTTACAAATATTAAAAACAGTAAAATTATCAACTAAAGATACTAAGGCCTCATTTGTTTGCACTTAATGGAGATCTGAATCTTAATCATTTATATCTCAGTCATTAGGTGTGATTGTTTTTTAACCCTAAAATTTTAATCATCTAGATCTTAATTAAGTCTGTTTGTTTTTTCAATTTTATAACTACTTAATGAGCATGAATAGGTCTTAATGATAAAGATCTACAACAGAGTCTTAATATCATTAAGATCTAAAAATAATATTTCACTATTACTCCTACACTTTCACCGCTAATCACCATCACCACTGCCATCGTTGTCCCCCACCATCCAATATCCATTACCACCATCCTCAACCTCAACCACAACCACCACCACTGCCAACTGCCAAGCACAAAAGTCAGTTGCCACTACCACTAGCCATCATTTACAACCATCACCACCAACCACAATTACCACCACAATCACCAATCACCACTAACCACTACTATATATCATCTATCACTATTAACAGTCACCACCACCATCAACCACCACCGTTAAATACTACTGTTATCTACTATTTACTACCTATAATCATCATTATCAACTAACATCACCACTAGCCACTATGAATCGACACCCTCAATCACCACTGTTAGCCATCATCACCCTAACCACCATATAATTTCAAAAAGAATATCTTATTAATATAATATTAAATTAATTAGTAATATTTTATTTGAATTTATGCTTGTTCACTTTTAAATAAAGACAAGTTTTACACATTCATATTTAGAGAAAGCAAACAATTTTAGTTATTCAATATACATATCATAATACAATATCTTAATATTCAGATGTGTATTCAGATTCAGACTTTTTAGTTTTAACACACATATTAATATTCAGATATGTAATCATATTCAAACGTCTTAATCTTAATAAAAACAAATGAGGCCTAAGGGTTGTGGACACGATCGGTAAAGACCTAGAGTTATGATTTTCCCACCTTTCGAAATCCTTTTCGTTACGTCTCTTACAATTTCGCCTAATTTTTCTCTACCGGTCTCAAGCACTTGACTTATCGTAATTCTCTCTCAAGCAACTACAATAATTTACTAGTCATATTCTCTAGAATTACACTAACTCGCACTTTCTCACTGCTCACTATGACCACGTCAAAGCTTCGTTATCTGTAATCACACTTTTAACCCTCCGTATTGATCTCTCATATACCTTAGGAGTTAGGAGTGACGTTCGACAACCACCTAAATACATATTCTTTCTCGAGTAACATATAATGAGTAGGTACAACTGATGGCCATTTAATCAATTGAAATAAGCACGTAGTTGAACAAGTAGAGAAATAAAAAGTCTCAATTATATTAAACGTATCAGTAATTCATCCTCCAAGAGGTGCAATCACAACCCTAGATTAGAAGTTTAGGTATTCCATGTAAAAATACAAGGCTAGATTTCATAAAAATGGAAAATAGGAAGAAAGAAGAAAAGAAACACGAATTGAATCCTTCTCCTTGCTCCTAGTGTGTTCTTGCCTATCCAAAGTCTTGTGTCACTCCAAAGTAGTGTCTCTCCCCTTCAAAAGGATGTTTAAAAATGTATTTATATCAATTAGGGTTTGTATGTGGCGAAACTAATCAATCCAATCTTGAATAGGAATGCTGAAATCTGCGTCTACGCTCGCGTGTTACGCGCTCGCGGACAAGATCCCAGGCATTGAGGTTTTTTTCATTTCGCGAAGAGATCCGCGCCTTATCTTCACTTTACTATTTTGTGCACTTAATTGTCTCCTTTTGCGCGTCTATTTTCGTGCTCCGCACGAGGTTGGACGAGCTCCCAGTTCTTTCCATCTCCACATTTTTGCAACAAATTGTCATCTTTTGATCACTTATCGTCCAAACTCACCCCTAGACACAAGAAACACGTAGTGAACATATTTCAATTCAAAAGCCATGTAATCTCTCGTAACTTACATGGCGTATGAGATGAAAACACACTAAAAAACATGCACTTTTGGTCATTATCACATTAGTATTACAAAATTTTAATATAAACGCGGTTGTACTACTGCATAAATTTTTTGGGAAGTAGGGAATATTTTCATTAAGGAAAATCTGATTGCACCTGGACTAATAGCCTGTTTGACCAAGCTTTTTTTTGGGCCAAAAGTACTTTTGGCCAAAAATTGAGGTGTTTGGCCAAGCTTTTGGAAAGAAAAAAAGTGCTTTAAGGAGAAGCAGAAGCAGTTTTGGAGAAGCAGAAAAAAATAGCTTATCTCCAAAAGCACTTTTCTGAGAAGCAGTTTTGAGAAAAATACACTTAGAAGCAGTTTTCAAAAGCTTGGCCAAACACTAATTACTGCTTAAAAGTGTTTTTCAAATTAATTAGCCAAACACAAACTACTCCTCACCAAACACACTTTTTAAAAAAGTACTTTTGAGAAAAGCACTTCTCAAAATAAGCTGATTTTAGAAGCTTGGCCAAACGGGCTATAAAATAACTAGTGAAACTAACAACATAGTGGAAACTAATATGGATAACTTGATTAAGATTCCAAACATCATAATGAACTGAAGAAATGACACTTTGGCTATTATAGGATTTTGTGAGAAGTGGAATGAACATGTTAACCAAGTTGATAGAACGCTTAATTTATGATAGAGAAGTTTGATGAAACAGACACTATAATCTGAAGATCGGATAAATTAGGATTCCCCTCCGTGAAGCAATATCTCCTGAAATTTGAGAATTGAACAACTTGGGGATGATTCTGAAAGATTTGAGGTTGTTATGTCTATGCGACTTACGCTCATTTCTAGTCACTCATCCTACATAGCGATGTAGTACCACAACAAAGTTATTAAATCTTTTTTTTGAGCAATTAAGTGTTTGAGACAAATGACTAACTAACATGAGATTAAAAGAATAATTAGGAACATGAAGGACAAAGTATAAAGTCAAGATTGGAAGATGGGAGCTCGATCTACTATTATTATGTTATCATCATGATCTATTGGCAGATATAATTGTCGAAAGATATTGATATGATTAGAAGTTCCTAAGTCAATAACCTAAGGTCCGAGAGTGGAGTATTGAAAAACAGAAGGAACATGATTATGAGTTTGATGAGCAATAGAAACTATTTATGAAATGACTACTTAAGTGCCTTTTATTAAGAGTAATCATCATCATCTATCTGGGATAGGAAATCTTACAACCAATCAAATTGAATTTTTTTTGTTCTTGGAACCAAAAAATTGCCAAATTCAATCAGCATGTTTACAAATATTTTGTTCTTTGATGGTGGGCTTGCAAGTGCTACCACTATCCAAACACTTGGAGAGGCTTTTTCTCAGTTCGACGAAATACTCAACTCGAAGATCAACAATGACTGGGATATAGGTAGATCTAGAGGATTTGGCTTTGTTACCTTTAAGGGTGAGCACTCCATGAGGGATGCTACTCGAGGAATGAATAGAGTGCTCTTCCTTTCAAGCCTTCTGAGTTCTGCCTTACAGTCTATAGACCTTATCTCACTAATCTTTTATTTTCTCTCAGGATTTAGTTTTAGTTGCTCTCTTTGTATGTGCACCCACAGGAATGCCCAGATATTTAACTGGGAAAGAGCCAATGTTGCAACCCAAGTTTCCAGTGCCTTCCTATAGATTGGGGATATCATTCATGGGGTAAAGAACACTCTCTGCAAAAGTTTATATGGATCTCAGGCACTGCTTAAAGAAACAAGAATTTATAGTAATTACTCTGAGATAAGGAGCTGTGCCCTATTAGGTTCACAAAAATTAGAGTCATGTGCATAACGAAGATGAGTGAGGTGTAAATCCGCCTGGTTCCGCAAATTGGAATTGAAATCCTAAATTCACCCCTTAAGCCTTGCTGTAGTTAATATCTTGCTCAAACTTTCCTTAACCAATTTGATTAATATGAACTCTATAACATAATCACCTATTCTAATAACTCCTTTGGTTGGATGGAGGAGGCTATTTGGAGTACTAGGGAAGCTATTGCACTTCTTTCTGCCTTAAAATGACACTTACAATTTGGTTTTGGTTTTCTATGGAGAGAAACAAATGCAATTTTGTAAGACGTGTTGCTTCTTTGGCTCGACAATGATCAAAAGGGTATATATAGCGAGAAAGAACTTTAATACTTCAAGACTAGTATATGCCTGTAGACTTGGCTTGTAGAAAGTAGTCTTCCTGTTTTCTTTTTCTTTGTGGGTTGACAATAATGGTATTTTGGGAGTGTACCACTGTTAGATGTGTAGGAAATTGTAGAACAGAAATTGTTGCTAGTCTTATGTTTTTTGTATTACCATTGGAGGATATTTTCTCCTCCTCACCTATTTCTTCTGATATTCTTTTAGCATATATCTTCTTTCCTAGTTCAAACATAAGCTGAATACATACACAGACACTACTTGTCTGAATTTTTCATATAGCCATCTAAATTAAGCTTGTGGCTATTGAACACCTGATCTATGCATGATGCGTGCCTATATGGTACATAGTGTGGATATCACATTTATTGAGCGCGTGAACATGGTAAAAATAAGCTGACATGTATTTTCTTCTTCCTCATCTAATTTTCCTTATCTCTCCTCTCTCTCAGCAAAATAAGACCCATCTTCCATTTTGTTCTTCATGATAATCAGAACTCGCCCAAAGCACGCATCTTCCTTCCTTTGATTGTCTTGTTCTTTTTTGGGGCTTTTGCATTAATGAAAAAAATCCTGCAGTAAAAGAAACAAAAAATCTCCCTCTCCATATCTCTGTCATTTCTTCCTTCTGCTACATGATTTCACTGGGTGGATTTGCAATTATGATTTCCGCTTGTTTTCTTGCTCTAACTAATGATTTGTATTCCTGCAATTATTTTGGTTTTTGGTATTGCTTAGATTACTCTATTTTTAGATTTGGAGTTCAGTTCTCTTCTGATCAAGATCAGTCTCGAAGAAGAGGAGAAATTACTCTGAACATGATCTACAACTTCAACTCCATCAGAACTATTTAGCTTCACTTCTCAGACTCAATCTTGACACTGATTGTGCAAAACCCTAAGACCTGATCACAAATCTTCTTCTTTATCATTTGGTCAGACTTCAGGTGTTTCTTTTCCTTACATGATGGTGGTATATCTTAGAGACCGAAAACTGAAAGTTCATAGATTGATATATTTTGAAGACGTTAAAGGCTGGTTATAGGCATTATCTCAATTGGTGAGTGTTCTTTTGTTAGCTTGTTGGTAGATCTCGTTTCAATGGTGAAAAAGACGAGAATACGTTGTTCTGGGGAAGATGAAGAATAATCTGGTAGGGGAGTTGAAAAAGATAATTTTTTTTCTTCTTTTTTGGCTAAAAAATAATTTCTCTTTTTCCTTTGGATAAAAGCCAAGTATCTTTCCTTCATTGGCTTTCTTGCCAGGTTAGTGGTGAGTGAACTATACATATTATATTCTCTTATCAGTTTCTATGTTTTGTGTCTAATAGACACAATTTAAGCATAAATCAGGTGTTCACTAGGTCACAAGCTTAATTTGGATGGCTAAATGAAAAATTTGGACAAGTTTAAGTGTATGTCTATGTATTTGGCCTTAAAAATTATACTCATCATCAAGTACTCCTGCTTTTCTTCTTTTATCCTGGATCATAGAGCTCCACAGCCCTGCGCCAACGCGGATGCTTCGTGCATCGGGCTGTCCTTTTTCATAGAGCTCCACGACAAGATTGACCTAATAAGATTATTGAGTATTTTAGTGTCTTCATCAACCTTCTTAAAGCTCTTGCATAAGCCGTACTGTTGTAGACCAACCCGGACCTTTAGGAATTGAACTTGGTCACCAAGATGCAGACGTACAATAACAATGAAAGAAGGATGGTTATTGTTTTTTCATGATACATGTTGAGTTGACATGACTTGGGTAGTCTGGTCTCTCAGTGCTGGAGTGGTAACACTTGGTCCATTTCATTTAGGAGAGATAGTTTGAATGGCAAATCTCCAGAATTGCTCTCCTATCGAAAGATTTAGAGATGGTATCCCTCAATGATCAAGTGGAGGGTTGTTTGGTATGGAATGGACAACATAATGGAAAATTTACGGTGAAAGCATGCTACAAGACCCTCAATTAGGGGGGGGGGGGGGGGGGGGGGAGTTAGCTCTAGCAGTGCCCATGTAAGCAACTCTAGAAATCTAAATACTAAAGTCACATATGAAGTTAAATGTTTCATGTGGTTGGTGGCTCATGATGCATGCCTTACTCATAACAATCTATGGAGAAGAGGAGTGTTGTTGTGCAACAGGTGTTTCATGTGTAATAGAGAAATGAAAAGTGGCAGCCATCTATTTTTGCTTTGCTCAGTGGCTGGTCAGATTTGGACATTATTCTTCCATCTTTTCAAGATTACAACTGCTCTACCTTATACAGTCAAAGATTTAGTAAGCTGCTGGAATGCCAGGGGCATTAGTAAACCATTAAAGAAGTTTTGGAACACAATCCCTGCGTGCATATGCTGGAGTATATGGAAGGAAAGAAATGTGAGATGCTTTGAAGGGAAGAAAGTGTACAGCTACTTAAATACAACTGTTTATGGCTTTTGGCTTGTTGGTGTAATCTTTAGGATGTAAAGGATGAAAATAGTATGTTAGATTTCATAGACTCACTACAAGATTAGGACCTTCTTTTTGTGTGCAGATATCCTTCTTTTTTGCAATTGTACAGAAGGGTAGCTGTCTCTTGTACTGTCTTAGCACCAACTTGGCGCTAAGTTGTTGCATTTTCAATACACGATCTGCTTACCTTCTCAAAAAATAAAAAAAGTTAACCGAGATGGCCGATGAACATCAGACACAAGGCTGCTGTTAGTATCAACAATCATTGGCAACTACAACAACATTTGATTCTTGGCTTCTTCCACATCTATTATTATATTGTACCCCTTGTGTCCATTTCTTCGTTGTACGGTGCTGGCAGTAACAGGGGACTTTTGGGACTGGATGAGCTATCCATTGCCATAAAAGTATCGAGACACTCAATGTGAAATGCGTGTTTCATAATAACTTGGGAATTTCACTGAGTTCATTTTTGTCCAGGCAAACGGATGACTATGGAGGACCCCACTGGAGGATTTCTGCAAAATTTTTGTTTAGCCTTTTTTTGGGATTTGTTAGATTTAAAAGCCGTATGGCTTTGTTTCATACACTGTTTTGCCACATCGGACTGGAACTCACGTTTTTTATTTTTCACTAGTTAGAGTGAAGAGTTTAATAGGCACATTTTGGACATATGTTAGGTATCTAATGGGAAACAACCTTCGTTTAGGTGTCTAAATGGAAAAGACTGCTTTACAGTCTGTGTTTGGCCTCTTAAAAATCAGCATTGTTGAATTATGTAGATTTTGTTGCATTTGTCTTCTGTATTCTTGTGCTTGTCTGTATCTGGTCATTTGCATGTCTTTATGCTCCCTCTTTGTGTTAGTCTGATAGAGTTTCGTGTAGGTTTGTTAGCGGTCTATGTTGTGTTCACATTGTTGTTTTGCATAGTCTTGTGTTATTGTCCTTTCACTTCTTCGTTGTTGTTATTTTCTTTCTGGCATTTTTTGTTGTTACATGCCTTTTCTCTTGTTTCTTTTCTGATATTATTGTCTCTTCTGTTGAGCCGAGAGTCTCCTGGAAACAGTCTCTCTACCCTTTTCGGGGTAGGGATAAGGTCTGCGTACACTCTACTCTCCCCAGACCCCACTAGTGGGATTTTACTGGGTATGTTGTTGTTCTTGTTGCATGTCTTTATGCTAAATTTGTTATTGAACTGCTTGTTTTGGAACACTTTTCTGCTTCTGGCCCGTGTTAAAGTGAAGTGATTCTTCTGATTTTAATGCGTGTTGCATCTCCATCTGCTTTACAGACAATTCAAAAGCATTTAATCAGCAAAGCTTACCCACTGAGGGTGATGCATCATCGTCAGCTGTAGATCAGAGGTGAGTGATATCACATTGTTTCCTCTTATATACTTTATCTTCCAATTGTCAACTGCAAGTTCTTCAGCTTCCTTCTATTATTAGCTCAGCTCATATATTGTTTTCAATGTCATGCCATTGAAATATTACCTTAGCTTATCAGATTTGATTGGCTAGTCTGTGAGCAATGGGTAATCTACTGTCCAGAATGCTACATGATTTTTTTTTGGGTAGAAATGAGATCACAGTGAAGTATTTCGTTTTTGGATACTGTTTCTAATCCATTAGTTGACTGGGCCAAGCCTCTAATTCTATTATTCTTTTCTTCAATTTTTCTAACTCCGTATGTCTTATAAATTAATGCTCGTGGAATCACCTGTCTTGCAGTTCTGCTACTGATACAGAAGCTCCGAAAAATGAATCAGTGTCAGTTAACTCAACTACTGCTACACCTAGTGGTGAGGGTACAGAACAGGTCAGTAGGCCAGCAAGCGAAAGTGGTACGATAGTGACAGCTTTAGCTCAGGCTGGCAATACGTTAAGCGAAGCACAGGCAGAACTCGTGCTAAATCCACTCCGGCTTGCTTTTGAGACGAAGAATGGAAAAATCATGGAGCTTGCTTTGGATTGTCTTCATGTAGGTCCTTGATGCAATCGTTTAGTGTTCTTTTGGCCCCTGCCACTTGGAAATTTATTTTTCGTTATTATTTAGGGTAAGTCTGCGTACGATAGACCCTTGTGGTCCGGCCCTTCCCTGGACCCCGCGCATAGCGGGAGCTTAGTGCATCGGGCTGCCGTTTTTTTATTTAGGCTAGGCATCTTTAGTTTTTTCATTTTCTTGAAATTTCTTGCCATCATCCAGGTTACAAACTTGGGTAGATGCACTGGAGCTTAAGGAGGGGGAGGGGACTGATTACGATTGAACTGCAGCTATTTAATTTGATTTAAAACATCTGTCATGTACCTCAGTTTGCTCTTTATTTGTTTCCCTCCTTATGGTTGAGTAATTTGTACCAGTCTTTCTGGTACCTGTCTTATATAAATGCCTGATTGAACATGAATAACTTAATTGTATATTTCAATCATTGCTTATTGAAACGACAGACGCCTTTGTATTTTCTTACGTTGAAGATTTAAGAACATTGTTGTGGGTGCTCAAAGATCCTCATAAAGTTTATCTAAATTTGACGGAATAAATCTCTGTTGATATCTGCAGAAACTCATTGCATATGATCATTTAGAGGGAGATCTTGGTTTGGAGGGTGGGAAAAATGTAACACTGTTTACAGACATCCTGAACAGGGTCTGCGGTTGTGTGGATAATTTATCACTCGATAGGTAGAAACCTCTTCTATTTTTATTTTTTCTTGTGTATATTTCCTTTATGTTAAGTTATGAGGAAATTGTATCCACCTGTTAGCTATATGCCTCTTTTATTTGATATATTTATTGTATATGGAGTGATAAACTTTTGAGGAATCTATGCAGTACGACTCTTCAGGTTTTGAAGGTACTTCTTACTGCTGTAGCATCCGCCAAGTTTAGAGGTATGCAACTTTTGAAAGAGAGATTCCTTTCTTCTCTTTTTTTTTCTTCTTAATTACTCTCCAGTCTAGTCCGTACTTACTTGACCTCCATCCATCTTAAGTTCGTCCCCAATTTCCTTGACTGGTTTCCTAAATGTGAAGGTTTTATATCGGTGGAAATCCACCTCTGCATAAATTACTACTTCGTTTGTCCCATCTATCTTTCAATTTTGCAATGTCCCAAAATTTTGACACCATTCATTCTCATGACCTTCGATAAGTCAAATTTCCTTTTATAGTTAAAATCTGAACTTTTATGTTACATTGCTATTCAGTTATTAGCTTAAAATTTTCTTCTACTACTATTAACAAAATATATTAGTTAAATTAATATCTTAAACTCCATATCAAATCAAAATCCATATAAAATGAGATAGAGTTGTCATATAAGAGGAGATGGAGTAGTATTCTTCTAAAAAAAAGATGAGATGGAGTAGTATTATATTACACTCCATTATCTCCTTTTATCTACCACTATTACCATCTCAATGAGTCATCTAGTTTGTCCATGGCTTCGATTTTTTATAATAAAAAGTTGTAAACTTGTAGTCTTTTTTGTTTCCAACAACAAAAATAACAACTATTCCTAAACTCCAACCTAGTTGGAGTCTGTTGTATGAATCCTCACTACCTATTCATTCCATGTGGACGTCTTTCAATATTCAATAATTTAGAGTTTCTATGTCTTTTTACAAAGATACAAACTTCTAAGCAAACTAAAAAGACCCCTGGCAAATATTGGGCCTAATATAAGTGTGTCGACATGACCATGCCTTAATCCCAACTAGTTGGTAATGCTTATAATAAATCTTTACTTTTATGTTTTATTTTTCATTAATTCTGCATCGATTCCAAAGATTTTAGGTCTTTAAGACAACTTCCTTCCATGTATCAATCATCATGTTCTTGCACCTATCAACCAATGCATTTGGAGGTATACATAAGACATGACAAAACAATCTCTAGCGAGCTTCTCTCATTTAACCCTCTATATGTGCTATTTGTAACTTCTGTTAGATGTGATAATTTCTCATCTTGTCTAATTGTTTATGATCGCACATCCATCTAAACATCTGGCATTTCGAAGACACTCATCTTGTGAATATTATTGGGACTGGGGGCCCAATATTCGATCACATATGACATTGTTGACCTTACAATCGTTCTATAAAACTTGTCTTCTTTGGAAGTATCCTCTTACCATAGAACACTCTCGCAGCACTCCTCCACTTCAACTATCATTTTTTAGTTCTAAATGATACATCTGATCTATGCGAATTTCCAATCTTGTCTAATCTGGTGTGATCACACATCTATCCTTTTCTACGATACTTGTCTTGTTGATATGTTGGACCTTGAAGATTCAACATTTACACTATTGGACTTACAATTGTTTCGTAGAATTTGCCTTTCACGTTGGTAGATATTCTCTTATTGCAAAATATTCTCATTAAACTGCTCCTTAACCATCCTATTTTAATTCTATATGATACGTTTCATCTACTATACCATTTCCCTGGAACAGTAAGACTAGGTATTGGAATTGTCAACAATTAGGCACCACAATTCTATCTAATCACCCCTCACTTCACTTTTCTTAAGTTAACTAAACTTGCAGGGAAGTGGGTACATATGTCTTCTATTTATTCTAGAATTCTTATGCTCTAAACTTCTATCATCCATGCAAAATCTTTGCTACTATGAGCTAATACTACTTTTTTCCCCATCTTTTTCTGTTGTCTTTTAGAAATATACTCTATCTATGCTGTAAAAGATTGTTTTGGTTTTTTTGGTTCTATCACAAAATGGTGCCAATTTCCTTAAAATGAGAGCTCTATTACCTTTCATATCATACAAAAAGTTAATGCTTTTCTCTAACTGTGTTGCACATATGTTCCGTGTTAACTTTTTTAAATTTATATTTAAAATGATAAATTTTTACTTGCATGTACACGCCTTTATCTAAATTTAATACAATTGGATATTGTTTAAAAGGGCAGCCCGGTGCACCTTGATGGAGATTGAAAAGAGAGGAAGAAGAAAGAAAAGAGAATGAAAGAGAAGAAAAAATGAAATTAAAAAAAAAAAATTTGGTGAACATGCTGAACTATGTGAGGAAGAAGAAGAGATAAAAGACAATTTTAATAGGGTCTAGGGGTTGGGTGTAACCACTAGGGAGGGGAGGGGAGGGGAGTGGATCTCTTAAAAAAGAGAGGGGGCAGGTTATTAATTGGGACATGTGGCATTTTTAAAATTTAAAATTACAAAAACTAAGTCTGTAAGTCGAAAAGGGTATAAGTGAGCCAAATTGGTCACGGCAGGGGTAGTTTTGATATCAACTTTTAAAGGAGGGTATAATAGTTCTATATCAAATAGTACAAGGACAGTTTTGATCCTTTGCCAGTTTTCTTTTCCCCTCTGAAAGACAGTCTGTGAGCATTGAGTTGCACATGTAAGTGCCTTGGTGCTTGCACTAAGTTTTGCCTAAGCTAGCAAGACATAGCTCTCAACCTGCATTATGTTTTGTCTAAGCGAGCGAGACATAGCTCTCAACCTGCACTATGCATAGTTTCATGACTAAGTGTCCTCAAGCAGGCATTTAGCAACATTTTTCCAATGTAACTGAGAGAGTACTACATTTCGGGATACCTTAGTGTGTCCCCCTTCGTATAGCTATTGCCTAGAACATTGATCATTATTGCTTTTATGCACTAAAAAATGGTAGGAGTAGGATCCTTCTGTAATTGGCAGGCTGGAGACCTTACACATTTTTTCTATGTATGCTTTGTCAAAAAATGCAGTTCACGGGGAATCGTTGCTCGGAGTTATTAGGGTGTGTTACAATATTGCTCTTAACAGGTATTGGTTTAATACTTCATCTGAAGGTTATCAAGCTTTAATTTCAATTGAAGCTAATAATGTCTGGTTTGGCTGTTTAGCAAAAGTCCAATAAACCAAGCAACATCAAAAGCCATGCTAACTCAGATGCTTAGTATTGTATTCAGACGGATGGAAAATGATCTGGTATGTGAATGAATCGTGAACTGAACCAGTTTTTTGTTTCTTCTTTGAGATGCTTTTTGTGGGGGGGGGGGGGGGGGACCATGAATTTACTTTTTGTAGACCCTTAATAACTTCTTGCAATTCAGGTTTCTAGTTCATCTGGATCTGTTGCTCACCAAGAAACTACTGATACTAAGAGGTCAAACGTAAAGGTTGAGGAAGTGTCATGTAATGATCCAGAAACTGAAGAAATAACACCAGGGGAAGATGCACCTAACGTTATTCAGGCTAAAGATACATCTGTTGCATCAGTTGAGGAACTTCAAAGTTTCGCTGGTGGTGCTGATATTAAGGTGTTTTGCATATTATCTGAAACTTCATTCTTACTAACGCCATTACAGTATTGTCATGTAAAAGCTTATGAAAAGTACCTATTATAATTTCTCATTGGAATATAGGGTTTAGAGGCTGCTCTTGAGAAAGCCGTGCAGCTTGAAGATGGTGAAAAGGTCACAAGGTATGTAATCAGGGTTGAGGACATGATTCTTGCAAAGCAAACATGTTTTGCGGTGATGTTTAACTACATTTTACAAATTGTGTGACAATTTATAACTTCAACCAGAGGAATTGAGCTCGAAAGCATGAGTCCTGGACAGCATGATGCCTTACTTCTTTTCCGAACCCTTTGCAAGGTTTGCATGACTGGTCATTGATGCAAGGTAATTAGGAAATCTGTGGACTTTGTATTGATAGAAACAAGTTTGCAGATGGGCATAAAGGAAGACAATGATGAAGTTACTGTTAAGACACGCATTTTGTCCTTGGAGCTACTTCAGGTAAGCATTATTTTACGACCTGTTTGATTGTTGTTTCCTATCGTTTCCCAATGTATCGTTTTATATTGTATTTTATTATGGTGTTTGAAATGATGTTAGGATAGGTTGTATTGTTTATCGTTGTTAATAACATTTTTCTTGCTTGGTTTGACTGTACTGCACTGTACAATCAATAACTACTAAGTTTACTAAAACGCCCTTAATTACTGTAGATGTTAAACTTATCAACGATTGAAAACTAAAAAGACGATGATCTTTGTCAAGAAAGTAGCAAGGACTATAACACAGAAAAGTTTTATTAATTATGTCTAAAGTGTTGTACAATGCCTTATTTATAAACAGTGATTACATAATAATAGGTATCTATTTCTCGATGTGGGATACTATACATTACAAACTATTTAACACTCCCCCTCAAACCGGCGAATATAAATCATATGTACCAAGCTTGTTACAGATGTAACTAATACGAGAACCAGTAAGAGACTTGGGCCTCATTTGTTTGCACTTAGTGGAGGTCTGAATCTTAATCATTCAGGTCTCAGACATTAAGTGCGTTTGTTTTTAAAGTCCGAATCTTAATTAGTCAGATTTTTGTTTTTATTACTTCACAACCACTTAATGGGTCTGAATGATTAAGATCTAGAACAGAGACTTAATTTCATTAAGATGTTATCATCCATTTTTATTATTAATTGCCGCCACCGCCTACCACTATCAATTACCACCATCATCACCATACTAGCTCAACCACCACCACCACCATACCACCATCATCCTCAATCATAGTTGCCACCATTATCGACTATCACCACCCACCATGCGCACCACTCCTACCACCGTCATGCTCTACCACAATCAATACTCATCCACCTCAACTATCACAACTAACCACCCCATCACTATCAACAACCACAGCCGGCACTGCCCATCGTTATAACCTATCACCACCTTCCTCAATCACAACTACCACCACCACCCACCATTATTAACTATCACCACCCATTACCACCATCCTCAATCATAATCGCCAACACTATCGATCACCACTAGCTACTACTGAACCACCACCATCAACCAAAACTACCACCAACCACCCCTTCTAGTCAGCATTCACCCATTAGCCATCACCACCAACAATTATCATATTTTAAAAACTATATATTTTATTGATACAATACTAGATTAATTAGTATTTCATTTAAGTTTTATGTTTATTAATTTTCAAATAAAGATAAGTTTTATACATTCAGATGTAAAAAAAATCAAACAGTCTTAATCAGTTAGTATTCAGAACTTAATAGACATCTTAAATTTTCAAATGTATATTCAGATTCATATGTTTAATCTTAATACATATCTTGATATCTTTTTTTGATGAAGTATTATGTTTCATTAAGAAGGCATCAAGAAGATGCAAAGTTACAAGGGGCATATGAGCTAAATAAACAAAAAAGTTACTAGAGAACATTGTTTGCCCCAAAACAAAGTCTCAATCTAGGACAAGGGAGCTAATAAAGTCCAAAAGGTGTCCTGTACTATTTACGGGGGACAACTTTGTCCAGCAGAAAAGGTTGAGCGGGCATTTGGATTTGAGTAAGTGGTTCGTGGTTGAGGTGTCATCAAAGCATCTTCTATTCCTCTCGTTCCATAAACACCAAAAAATAGTTTGCAGGGATCATAAGCCAGATTTCCTTGATGACCTTATCAACCTCCCAAAGACTCCAGTTCATATGTGCCTCTCTCAGGGTCTGTGGCATTACCCAGCTTAGACCAAAAATACAAAAGAACATGTTTCATATACATATCTTGATATTCAGATGTGTATTCAGATTCAAACGTCTTAATCTTAAAAAAAACAAATGAGGCCTTAGTGAAAATATATGCAAGCTGATCATTTGACTTCACAAACTTTGTAATAATATCTCCTGGGAGTATCTTTCCCTCACATAGTGACAGTCGATCTCAATGTGTTTAGTCCTCTCATGGAACACCGGGTTTGACGCAATATGAAGAGCAACTTGATTATCACACACCAGTTCATCTTGCTGATTTCTCCGAACTTCAACTCCTTACCCAAACTAGTCACACGTTGCCATAGCCATGGCCCGATATTTTGCTTAGGCACTAGATCGAGCAACTACATTCTGTTTCTTGCTCTTCCGAGAGACCAAATTACCTCATACTAGAACATATTATCCAGACGTAGAACGTCTATCTGAATGTGATCCTGCCCAATCACATCTGTGTACCCAACAATCTGCTCGTGGCCTCGATCCTCGAATAATAATCCTTTATCTGAAGCAGACTTTATATACTGAAGAATGCGAACAACTGCATCCCAGTGACTATCACAAGGAGAATTCATAAACTGACTTACAACACTCATAGGAAAATAAATGTCAGGTCTAGTCACCGTGAGGTAATTCAATTTGCTAACCAACCTCCTATATCTTGCATGATCGCTAAGAGGCTCCCCTTGCCTTGGCAGAAGCTTAGCATTTGGATCCATAAGAGTGTCAACAGGTCTGCAACCCATCATTCCTGTCTCCTCAAAATGTCCAAGGCATACTTCCGCTGTGAAATAACAGTACCTTATCTAGACCGAGCGACCACAATACCTAGTAAATACTTCAATCTGCTCAAATCCTTAGTCTGAAAGTGCTGAAAGAGATGGTGCTTCAGATTGGTAATACCATCCTGATCATTGCTAGGAATAACAATATCAACATAAACCACCGGGTAAATACATAGATCAGGAGTAAAATGCCGACAAAATACAAAGTGATCAACTTCACTACGAGTCATGCCGAACTCCTGAATAACTCTGTTGAACTCAGTGTTATCAAAGGTGAAAGGCGCAAAAAGAGCTCTAAAGTCTGTTGGGGCTTTAAGCGCAAAGCGCAAACAAAGCATAGGCTATAATGAAGAAAGCCGCAATTGAAAAAAAACTACAAATATGTTTGTGTAGTCCAAGACTATTATCTATAAGTATGAATACCAAATATATGGACAAAAAAATTGAAGAAATTTACGATAAAATGAAATATCAATTGTTTAGTGTTGATTTTTCAGGATTACACTGACTGGCTAGGAAAAGTATGCCTTAGAGCCTCGATGATAATACTAAAGCGCCCGCTAAGCGTCGCGAAGCGCTCAACCTGTTTTGAGCCTCGCTTTAGGGCTTAAGCGCGCCTTTGATTACACTATCTGAACTTACCAAATCAAGCTCGAGGAGATTGTTTCAAACCATAGAGGTGACCGACGCAATCGACATACAAGACCACTAGACTCCCCCTGAGCAACAAAATCAGGCGGCTGCTCCATATAAACTTCTTCCTCAAGATCACCGTGGAGAAAAATATTATTAATGTCTAACTGATAAAGAGGCCAATGACGAACAACATTCATAGACATAAAGAGGCGAATAAATGCTACTTTAGCCACGGGAGAGAAAGTATCAGTATAATCAAGCCCAAATATATCCTTTTGCAACTAGACGAGCCTTAAGCCGATCAACCTGGCCATCCGAGCCGACTTTGACTGCATAAACCCAACGACAACCAACAACAGACTTACTTGAAGGAAGAGGAACAAGCTCCCAAGTGTCACTTGCATGTAAAGCAGACATCTCGTCAACCATAGCATGTCGCCATCCTGGATGAGATAGTGCCTCACCGGTAGACTTAGGGATGGAACAATGAACAAAGATGATACACAAGCATAATAAGGTGATGACAAGCGATGGTAACTTTAACCGACATAATGGGGATTAGGATTAAGTGTGGATCGTACACCTTTTTGGAGTGCAATTGGTGGACTAGGATGAAACAAGTCCGCAGTAGGTGCAGGACGTGAATCATTTGGACATGGACGATGATGATAAATCAAGAGTGATGGCCTTATGGCTGGGGATACAGGAGGAGATTGTGAATATACAATATTCGACAAAAGTGATTTATTACCAGAGATATGATCAGAAGCTCTTGAGTCCATGACCTATGGTCCAAGAGTACTAGGCTGAGAAACACAAGCAAAAGAATTACCAGCAACATGAGCATCACTATAAGCAATCGAGGCTACTTGTGGAGCTGTCTTCTTATTTGGTTGATACTCAAAGAACTCATTATATTCCCCTTCAGATAAAGAAAATCCTTGTAGTCTCGGTCTGAGCAACATGAGCGTTTCTAGGTGGTCAACCGTGTAAAGAATAGCACACTTCACGAGTGTGTCCGAGTTTATTACAATAAGAACACTTGGGTCGAGATCTCCCGAAACGACCTCTTCCTCGTAGATTCTCCATAGCCTGAGATGTCCGATTTTCCATTGTCTGAGATGTGAGAATAGCGGAATCAACAGTTGGTGATGAGACCATTGTGTGACTGGGTGGCGCAGCAAGACGAAGCAATCGAGAGAATAGTTCATCAACTGTAGGGACCGAAGGACTAGCCAAAATTTGGTCTCTCACCGTGTCATGGTCATTAGGCAGTCCAACAAGTGTAATAACTAGAAACATTTTTGTGGTTGCTCTTGTTGTTTTTCAATACTAGCAGTGATTGACATCTACTTCTCAAATTCCTCCATAACTGCCTGCACTTGTCCCAAGTAGGTACACATCCAGTTCTTGTTTCTTTACACTGCTATATGGGCAAGACATGCCCCAACCATCTTGTGATTCTTGGAGATGGGGTTTGCACGGCAATGATTTGTTCTCCGTGAAGTCCTTTTACCAGAGTCTGTTGGTGAGAGAGGAGGCCACTTTTCCATACTCCTCGATCTGGATTCCTAAGTCGCCCACGAAGGTGTGCTTTTTTGCATGGCTAGCGGCGAGAGGAGTGATCTTGACTGCTGAAAATCTTCGAAAGAGAGGAATTACACTTGTTAGTTGGTGCTACATGTGTAAAAGCTCAGGGGAAGAAGTTGATCATCTTTTGTTGCGTTGCTCTGTGTCCTCGGCTTTGTGGAGGGCAATCCTGAATCTTTTTGGTGTTCAATGGGTGATGCCAAGCACTGTAAAGGAAATATTGTTGGGCCGGTTTCCATAGAAGAAGAAAGCAAAAGGCCTGGAAGTTCGCCCCGTTAGCTCTCATGTGGATAGTTTGAGGGGAGAGAAATATGAGAGCTTTTGAGGGGATTGAGTCCCCTTTTTCACATCTTAAGAATAGTCTTTTATCTTTGATCGCTTTTTGGTGCTCTCATATAGCCCTTACTTGTATAGAAGATTGGGCGTCTTTTGTAGAGAATCATGTTATGATGTAAATTCTCTACTTTTTGGTATACTTCCTGTATACGGGAGTTCTCTCCCTTTTGATTAATACAATTTTACCTTATAAAAAAAAAGAGTTTGTCATCCGAAATTTTACATCATAAAAACGAGATATGTCATTAGTGTATAAAGTACGACCCTTCTCCCAAACTGAATATAACATGTTTTTGAATGGACGAAACTAAGGCATTATCTTGGAATTAATCGATCGCCACAACAAACTACATAATTGAGCATCAATTTTCTCCCCGGGTGAGAAATCTGAAGTTACACAACAAGGAGAATGCATTTGGTCAATTGGCAGAAAGTAATGAGAAATAAGGAAGATGGAGGGCTTGGAGTGAGAAATCTGAAGTTACACCACAAGAGTTTTTTGTGCAAATGGTTATGGAGATATAATGAAGAAGGTGAAGAATCTTGGAAAAAGTTGATTACCATTAAATATGGTAAAAAAGACTTTTGGGATCCTAGTCCAGTGATCACATGTGCAAGTGCCAGTTTGTGGAAGTATATAAGTAGTTTATGGCCTTTACTACAAGGAAACACAATGGCTAAGATTGGTAATGGGAACAGAACCAGGTTCTGGACAGATGTCTGGGCCGGAGGAGAAAAATTGATGGAAATGTTCCCTCAGCTGTATAACATCTCTTCTAACAAATGTTGCACTGTTGCAGAATGTTACTCAGGAGCAGGATGGCAACCAAGATTCAGAAGGTATTTCAATGACTGGGAAGTGGAAGATATCTGTAATTTACTTAAAGTGTTAGAGCCTATAGCCTTGAATGATAGTAAAGCAGATACCCAGATTTGGATGGTCAGTAAAGACAGAAAATTCACTGTTAAGAGTTGCTATAGTCTTCTTCAACAACAGAGTGGACAAGGGGAACAAGCATGGCCATGGAAGATGCTATGGAAGACCAAAGCACCAGTTAAAGTTGCTGGATTTGGGTGGATTGTAGCCTGGAATAGATGTCTTACACAAGATATGCTTCAAAGAAGAGGTTTTGCCTTGTGCAGTAGATGTTTTTTCTGTGAAGAAAGCCAAGAGACTGTGAGTCATTTGTTTCTTCACTGCCGGCAGATAAGACAAATCTGGGACCTATTCCTTAACATCTATGGTGTGAAGTGGGTAATGCCAAATAGTGTTAGAAGTATGTTGGAACACTGGTAGGGTCAATCATTAGACAAAAGGAAGAAAAAGATATGGATGACCATTCCATTATGCATCATGTGGAATATCTGGCTAGAAAGTCTAGGAACAGAAGATGCTTTGAAGATCAGAGGACTCAGATTTCTGTGCTGATGTATAATTGTGTGCAGAATCTATATTTTTGGTGTAAGGAAAGGGTAGTAGAAGATCTGGGGCAGGTGTTAGATTTTATGGAAATATAGAAATTTTATTTGTAATTGTTCTAATCTATGTTGCTGTTTTGTACTTTGTAAGTACCTCCTTGGTACTTTTTGAAGTTTATTAATAAAAATTTACTTACCTGATCAAATTTTTTTTTTCTCCCCGAGTGCTTTGGCCTTTTCATCTCCATCACTAGTCTTCTTGGCTAGGTGATCTTGAACACCTTGGCCCTTGCACCACAATTCAACAGAAGAAGCCCAATCTAAGCAGTTTGAACTTCCCATTAAGGGTTCCGAAGTAATCATCAAACTTGATTTTCTAGAACCTATGCTTTTAGAACCAAAAACATCAAGTCCCAAAGACATTGTTGGACCAAATAGCACAGACAATCAAGAACAATAAAAAGCTCACAGGAATAGTGAGAAAAAACATTGTCTCTCGCCGGAAACTGAACCGTCGCCGGAATCTGCAAATAGTCGCTGGAAAATACAAGAAGTTGTCAGAATTTGGTGTAACTTGGACAGGTAGGCTAAGACACCTCGCGAGCCAACTGTCCCAAGGGAGTTTCACCAAAAACTAGCCGGAAAAGGGCTCACGTGTCGGCGCGTTTTCGGCGCCGGAGGTTCTGGCCGGAATGGTTTCTTGGTTTTTGGTCGCCGGAGCCTTCCGAGTTGGTGGTGTTGATTTTAGCACAACACTCACCAAAAAGGAAGTGACGCGATCTGATCTGGAAAAAGTCGCCGGAAGTTGATGCATGGCTACTGTCCGACCTTTCCGAAGTTTCTTACAGGTGCTCTGATACCATGTGAGAAGTATAACACGGAAACGTTTTATTTATTATGTCTAAACTGTTATACAATGCCCTATTTATATACGGTGATTACATAATAATAGGTATCTACTTTTCAATGTGGGACACTATACATTACTAACTATTTAACACTCCCATATAGCTCATTTTAGTCTCGATGGGCATATCATGATTTTCGATCACATTTCATGTTGGGTATACTAGGTTTAAGTTAACGGCAATTTTGTTCTGCAAATATGAAAATTGAGTTTGCAAACTCATTTTTTGAAATCGTCAGAACAGACATTGCCTAAAAACTTGTAAAAGCAGCGTTTGCAATCTAAAGCTATTAAGAAAATATTAATTATTTAACGCAACCGGAATGTTAAAGTTCATTCAGTCTCTCTTTTGTGTGTCTATTATTAGCTACACAAAACCAAAGCTAGAGCGATAGATAGGGTTTTCCATTTTCCTTAACCAATTCAAGGCTAGCTAATTCAAGTCCCTCAAAGAAAATCAGAAAAGCTGCAGTTGTCCATTCTGAAGCGAACCGGGGCAGTAAGGCGACCCAAACTGCACAACATGAGAAGTGAAGGCTTAAAAATGTAAAGTGAAAGCGGCTTAACACAATTGCTATCTTGTTTGAAGCTGGGAATATGTTAGTTCGAAGTCCAAAATATAAAAAGAAAATAAAAAAAACATTCTCATATATTCAGTTCTTTGATATACGTAGGAAACTAGGAGTTAGTGGTTGACTTATCTGAAAAAATTTCAGAGAATATACCTAGGATTTGCTGTAAATTCGCCAAAAGTATTTGCTTTTCCATTTTTAAAATCAAGTATCACTGGAAAGGCTGTCGAATTGGTTTAATTTGGTTCCGATGGTATTGACGACCTTCAAAATGCTTTTCTAGCCCTAACTACGTTTTACTGGATATCTTTTTTAAGCATTTTTCATGTATAAAGTTGGCATCTTCTGTTCCATCTTGTTGTCTATTTCCTCATCACCGGGATTCGTTCCAGTGTAAATCTTAACATCATACCCTTGACCTCTTAGGTGCAATTGACAGGAATCCTCGTCTTCTACTAAATATTTTTGCATAATCTAATTTGCAGGGTCTTTTGGAGGGAGTTAGTGACTCTTTCACGAAAAACTTTCAGTTTATGGACTCCGTCAAGGCTTACCTTTCATATGTTTTACTAAGAGCATCAGTTTCACAATCACCTACCATATTCCAGGTTAGCAATTTTGCTTTCTGAAACTATGTGCCCATGCGTTTGATGTCTTTTCTCTTTTGAAACTCTTCGATGATTAAATCACTAATAGTTGTGCACGTAATTTGACAGTATGCTACAGGAATTTTCTCAGTCCTTTTGTTGCGATTCAGGGAATGTCTCAAGGTATGCTGTGTATGCACTTCCTATTGAAGATTGAGGTATATATTTCAAAATTTTGAGAGGTTTTCAAATTATAAAATCTATTTTCAGGGTGAAATTGGTATTTTCTTTCCCTTGATTGTCCTACGTCCACTGGATGGCACAGATCTGAATGCGAAAATGAGTGTTCCACGGTATGATTTTTGTTTCAATGAGAATAGTTTCTATGCATAACTGTTATACTTGATTTGTTAACCTCATTGTGCCTTTTACTTTTTCCAATAGATAGATTTACCCCAAACTATGCACGGGATACTCAGCATTCTCAATTTTCATGTAGTTTATGAACTTGATACATTTGAAGGACAACACAATGATGTTGCTAAACTTGACTGACAATACTAAAGTAGAAAAAATATATTCAGAGATGTAATAGTTCAACTTACCATCCAATCTCCCATAGCAGCTTGGATGTACACTAAATGTTCTCGTCTCGAAAGGAGCTTGACATTAGGGTCCATAGGTGAGTCAATTGACAGATGCTCAATCATGTTGGTTTCCTTTATGATGTCCAGAGCATATTTCTCTTATGAGATGACCATACCAGATTTCCCGATATGTCCAAAAAGTATTTAGTTGTTCCAAGGTCTTTGATCTGGAAGTGAGTAAAGTGCCTTGGTGTTTCAAACTTTCTTGGTCATCTCCTGTAATAACTCTCATGTACACAAACAACAATGTACGGAAACCGACCTTGTGTAGAGCGTTGATATAAAATGGTCTGATCCAAACTGCTGAACCACATAATTGAAATATCCAACCTAAGCTAGTAAGGACTGTTTCAGGTTATGGAGTGACCGTTGCCTTCACATGCTTGACCGTTCTTTCCTTAGACACAACGTTAGATGGTTGCTCCATATAGACTCTTCCTTAAATGTTACCTTGGAGAAATACATTCTTTATATCATACCAGTAGAGATGCCAAATCTAGTTGCTGGCTTTGCGTGCTACCACATGGACAGTTTGGAGGGAGCCGGACAGGAGCCTTTAACGGAGTGGAGCACTCCTTTCACCTTTGTTTGACGTATATTTGTGCTCACAGGATACATGTACCAGTGTAGATGAGCTGATATGTTTATATGGATAAACTGAATTCTGATTGTTTGGTAATAAAGTGATTTCTGATTGTCTGATTATCATCTTTATCAGGGAATCTTTTATCTTTTGCTATTGATTAAGCTTATTAAAATTGCAAAGAAGCTGGCCATGTGTTATGTCTACTAAGAAACATCACATGATCTAAAATCTTCAAGTAAGCAGAAAATATGGAAATGATATCTTGTGGTGCAGTAGATAATGGAGAAGATTCTTAATGGCAAAGAAGGAAGGGTAAATACCAAAAGCATTATATTTCCCATGTAAATCATCACAGCGTGGGGAAGTGAATCTACAGAAGGCTGTCTCGTTTCGTCCGAGCCATGAGGCATAAAGCAACTAGAGAAAACTCTTTGGAGACCCATACTTACAAATATAGTTGAACTTCCTCATATATTTTGAGTTAAAAAGATTGCTAAATTCCTCATATATCCTGTGATTCTTGGAGATGGGGTTTGCGTGACGACGGTTTGTTCACCGTAAAGTCCTTTTACCAGAGTATGTTGGTGAGAGAGGAGACCTCTTTTCCATACTCCTCGATCTAGATTCCTAAGGCACCTACGAAGGTGTGCTTTTTTGCATGGCTAGCGGCGAGGGGAGTGATTTTGATTGCTGAGAATCTGCGAAAGAGAGGAGTTACACTTGTTAGTTGGTGCTACATGTGTAAAAGCTCATAAGCTCAGGGGAAGAAGTTGATCATCTTTTGTTGCATTGCCCTGTGTAGGGCAATTCTGAACCTTTTTGGTGTTCAATAGGTGATGCCAAGCACCGTAAAGGAAATGTTATATAGCTGGGCCGGTTTCCGTAGAAGAAGAAAGCAAAAGGCGTGGAAGTACGCCCCGTTAGCTCTCATGTGGATAGTTTGGGGGGAGAGAAATAGGAGAGCTTTCGAGGGGATTGAGTCTACTTTTTCACATCTTAAGAATAGTCTTTTATCTTTGATTGCTTTTTGGTGCACTCATGTAGCCCCCATTTGTATAGAAGATTGAGCCTCTTTTGTAGAGAATCATGTTCTGATGTAAATTCTCTGCTTTTTGGTATACTTCCTGTATACGGGAGTTCTCTCCCTTTTGATTAATACAATTTACCTTATCAAATTTAAAAAAAAGAAGAAGAGAACTTAAGCGTTAGATCTAAACACTGTAGTATGACCTATAACTGCTTAATAGCTACTAATAATGACTTCAACTTATCAAAAAACAGAAAAACCTAAGACCTAACTTGAAACAATAATGAGACATATAAACGTTAAAAAACAATATAAAACCTTGAAATCCCAACCTAAATATACAGGTTGAATCAGACCTCTAAATTTTTACTTCTATACGGCAAACCTTACGTAGCCTGCTTATATGATGTGTCTTTTTTTTTTCTTTTTCTTTTACTTGTTTTAATGGGAAGTGTACAGGCCAGTTTTTTGACTAATCTCGAATATTAACTTTTTGTAAAAGTATGCCATTCGGGGTGTAATGATGATTATAAAAGTTATATATTTGATGGCACCATACTAGCATTTGATTGTTTAAAGCTATTCAAATTAATTTCTTTTGTTTAGCACCCAGGAAAAAAGTCTCGTGCTATTATTAAACAAAGTAGATAGATGGATTACCTTGTTCTTGTGTTAATAACCACATGCATGCAAACTAGTACAACAACATTACAGTCCTTGTTGTAACTGTTTTTACAGGATGCTAGAGAAAGTTTGCAAGAATCCTCAGATGCTTGTTGACCTTTATGTGAACTATGATTGTGATCTCCAAGCACCTAATTTGTTTGAACGAATGGTCTCTCTCTCTCTCTCTCTCTCTATTTCTTTCTCTGAAAGAGGTTGGCTTTGCTATATCTTGGTTTTGTAACAACTGTATGACCTGAATATCCTCCCTCTATGTGTTTCTGTTATAGGTTACCACATTATCTAAAATTGCACAAGGGACACAAAATACTGAGCCAAGTTCAGTTGCTACATCCCAGATAGCATCAATCAAAGCATCTTCTCTTCAGGCATCTCTTTAGAATACCTTCTTTTTGAGTTTTCGGTGGAATTTCAGTATTATACTTCACCCTTACACTTTCGTTTCTGCTGATCTTGTCGTTTACAGTGTCTTGTAAATGTGTTGAAATCTCTTGTCGACTGGGAGAAGTGTTGGACAGAGTCAGAAAGGCTGCACAACAGGAATCAGTCTTCTGAAGAAGAAACTTCAAAAGGAGATCCTGATAAGATGAGAGACATGGATGATTTACCCAGTAACTTTGAGAAATTGAAGGCCCACAAATCTACTGTTGAAGCAGCTATATCTGAAGTATGTCTTTTTGGCCAGTTCTCACAGAGAATTATCAGCCTTTGAGGCTGCTGTTTTACTATCTATTTGGATAAAGTATCTATTTTGCTGCGTTTTGCATACTGGTATGTGCTTCGGCTGGACTATTAGTGTTTGGTTTCTTCTAAATAATGCAGTTCAATCGAAAACCCACTAAGGGAATCGAACATCTAATATCAAATGGGCTGGTTGAAAACACACCTACTTCAGTTGCTCAATTTCTCAGAAGTACTCCTAGCTTGGACAAGGTAAAGTATCATCTATTTCCTTTGTGTTCCCGTTTTGCCTTTTAATTGACTTGAATAGAAATTCTAACTATACTGGAGTTTCAGGCTATGATTGGTGACTACTTGGGCCAGCATGAGGAGTTTCCTGTTGCTGTCATGCATGCTTATGTTGACTCAATGAATTTTTCTGGAATGAAATTTGATTTGGCAATTCGTGAGTTTCTTAAAGGGTTTCGGCTTCCAGGGGAAGCTCAGAAGATAGATCGCATTATGGAAAAGTTCGCAGAGCGGTAAGGCATTTATTTAAAGTTCCCAATATCATTAAGATGTTGTCCTTTTGTGAATACATTATGCACATGTTTGCTGAGCTGTGGCAATTTGTCCCTGTTATTCAATCTTTGAGATATTGTCCTTCTGTGATATACTTTTGAAAGATGAGTAACCACTAACCAGATAGGACTGCAGAGGATAAACCAAAAAAAAAAAGAAGTAATTGAGAGTCTTTGAACATGATTGATCTCTTCGGAAGCTCATACTTTTTGTCTTGAGAAATAGTGGATCTCGTTCTGCATCATGTCTGAGTCCTCAAATAAACTGATCTACGGGGTTCTGCCTAGTGCAGTAAACAATTAACAAAGTTTGTCATTTATCAAAAGAAAAAACTTCTCTAGAAACGTTGATGTTGAGGTTGTCCTTTGTGGCATAAGGGTTAGTGATTAGAACTATTTTTGTGGACAAACATGTATCTGAATTTATGTCATGTTGAGTAGCAAAAAATTGGAGAAAAATAAGTGCCAATGATCAAAGCTGTTCAATCTAGATGAGGATTTGAAACTGGTATATACTTAGCCACTTGGTTTCTGTAAGAGGTGTTTCTGAAACACGTGATGGGTAAGTAACTTGCTCTGGTAATCCATATCTATCACTCATGACTATGTCTATTGACAGTTACTGTGCAGACAACCCTGGTCTATTCAAGAATGCAGACACAGCATATGTTCTAGCATATGCAGTTATAATGCTGAATACTGATGCTCACAACCCGATGGTCTGGCCAAAAATGTCAAAGGATGATTTTGTACGTATGAATGCCACTGATGAAGCAGAAGATTGTGCTCCAAAGGAACTTTTGGAGGAGATCTATGATTCAATTGTTAAAGAGGAGATAAAGATGAAAGATGATCCTACTGGCCTCACGAAAAGTAGCAAGCAGAAGCCTGAATCTGAGGAGAGAGGACGCCTTGTCAATATTCTCAATCTTGCACTGCCTAGAAGCAGATCTTCAATTGACCCCAAATCCGAAAGCGAGGCTATCATCAAGCAAACACAGGCTATTTTCCGAAATCAAGCAGGAAAAAGAGGAGTCTTTTATACTTCACATAATATCAAACTTGTACGTCCAATGATTGAAGCTCTAGGGTGGCCGCTGCTTGCCACTTTAGCTGTTCTTATGGAGGAAGGAGATAATAAAGCACGTGTTGGTGTTTGCATGGAAGGATTTAAAGCCGGAATACACATCACACATGTTCTTGGAATGGACACCATGCGATACGCATTTTTGACAACTCTTCTTAGGTAATCTTTGGCCGGGTCTGTTAATTTCACTCTTTCAGTGTAATAAAGAGTTATAATCAAGGCTGCTTGGACCAAGTTAGTATTTAATTCCCAAAGTTAGCTTTTTTGTCTTCTAGATTCTGGGCAGGGTCTGGTGGAGTGAATTTGGTGATGGAGGAGGGTAAAATTTATGCTTTTCAGATAAGATATTGAAACAGCTTTTGCACTTTCATTGCAGACTTAATCTTTTACATGTACCAAGGGATATGAAAAGTAAAAATGTGGAAGCACTACGGACTCTGTTGGCTATATGTGATTCAGATGCTGAAGCTTTGCAAGATACATGGATTGCGGTGCTTGAGTGCATTTCCCGGCTTGAGTTTATAGTAACTAACCCTTCCATGGCAGCAACAGTTATGCAAGGATCTAACCAAATTTCCAGAGATGCTCTGCTTCAATCTCTTAGAGAGTTGACTGGAAAACCTACTGAGCAAGTGTTTGTGAATAGTGTTAAACTGCCCAGTGAATCAGTGGTTGAATTTTTCAGTGGTTTGTGTAAAGTCTCAGCTGAGGAATTAAGACAATATCCTGCACGTGTTTTCAGCTTGCAAAAACTTGTTGAGATCAGCTATTACAACATGGCTCGCATACGAATGGTAATAGCTCCACCCATTTAAGTGCTACTAGTGTTGGGTAAAATTTTGACATTGACCTGACAGGTGATTTGGTTGTACTATTTAGTTATCCATCTCTTTACCTCTTGTTGCCTAGTGCTACACAACGCTAATGATAAATAATGCTTTGTTCGTTCTAGATTGTGGCTCAAGGGATGATTATATTAAAACTTAAATGTATTAGAAATTTGTAATTTATTGTGCTTGTGGAATTATTCTCTTTGCCCTTGATTTACTTAGGGGACACTAACAAAATGAACAATTTATTATACTCATCAATGTAGAGTTCTAATCTATTCTTTTCATGTCTTCTTATTTCAAATGAATATATATTTGAATTTAATGACGATTGTACGTGTCTTTGGTTGTTTTATTCTGCAGGAGTGTAATATATTTGTGTTACTTATCAGAAAAAGAGTGCAATATATTTATATTAGTGCCAAAGTGGAGCTCACTCGAATGTAGGGCCATCAATGCATTTCAATCTTTGTTTAACGTGTTAGAAAGTGAAAATTGGACCAATTTTACTCTTCTGCTATGCACTTCTTTATATATTGTTGCAGAGACAACAGGAACTTGAAACAACTTGCTAGAAATCCACTTGAAATGGTAGCGATCATTTTGATAAAAGGAATATTGTTGTAAACTAAAAATGATGGACGGAAACATTTTTAATAAGCATTAATTGATTTGAATAGAAAGTTTATATCTTTTGATAGCAATGGTGTCCGCACCGACTTGCTTGCACTTTGACTATTCCATATGGTACTTGCTACCTCCCACCAGCAAAGCTATTGGGTATACATTTGCTTTTCTCAATATTAGTTGATTTATTTGATGCGTAAAGAACCTTATGAGTTATGAGCAAAAGTGTGTGTGTTTCCACCACTAATAGCTAATTGGATGACTAGTATTAATAATTCGTTGAAGTTCATTTAGCTATGGAGCTGCATCTCTTGTGGCACAATACGAATCAGCTTAATATTGATAACTAGATGGTGCATATTTTTGTAAGTGCCAGTAAATTAATTCATTGATGATAACTGCCTTGCATTTCCCTAATATGTTGTCTATAATGACTTTCCAGGTTTGGGCAAGAATATGGTCTGTTCTGGCTACTCATTTTATTTTTGCTGGGAGCCATCCTGAAGAAAAAGTTGCTATGTATGCCATAGATTCTCTTCGGCAACTTGGTATGAAGTATTTGGAGCGCGCTGAACTTGCCAATTTTACCTTCCAGAATGATATTTTAAAACCGTTTGTCGTTCTTATGAGAAGCAGTCGAAGTGAAACTATAAGGAGACTCATTGTGGATTGCATTGTGCAAGTATGTGTGCTTCATTTCTTTTCCCTTAGTTTCTTGGCTTACTTTTGTTTGAAAATATACTAATTCCTACTTGGTAGCAGATGATAAAGTCAAAGGTAGGAAGTATTAAGTCTGGTTGGCGAAGTGTGTTCATGATATTCACAGCTGCTGCAGATGATGATCTAGAGCCAATTGTTGAAAGTGCTTTTGAGAATGTTGAGCAGGGTATGGATCGGTTCATTCTATTTTAATCTTCTGTATGTTTCTCACTTTACAGATTCCATTATGGAAGATTTAGTTGTAGTCTGAACATTGAAATAATCTTGCAGTTATATTGGAGCACTTTGATCAAGTAGTTGGAGATTGCTTCATGGACTGTGTCAATTGCTTGATCAGATTTGCAAATAACAAGACCTCTCACAGAATCAGCTTAAAAGCAATTGCACTACTTCGCATTTGCGAGGATCGTCTTGCAGAGGTTTGTCACCCGGGCTTCCACGTACTTGTCAATTCCATTTTCTTCGTTATTTTGTCTTCAATTTATTGTTATAAGTATGTAAATATTGTTTATGTGAGATTTTACTAGGTCGTTGTTGTTGTTGTATGTAATATTGTTTATGAGAGCTGATTTTCTGCGTAACGGGACCCAAGATAATCATAAAAATTAACCTTAAATTTGAAAATTTTGTAAGAATCACTATAATGGAGTATCTCAGAAAGTCTAGCTATTTTAAAATGAATAAAATATATCTAATTATGATAAATGGGATACATGCGATATTTTTGATAACTCTTTTCAGGTGTAATATGTAGATATCTTCTCTTATTTTAGATAACCATCCACATTTAACACTCAGTTGAGTTTTCAATGCTCTGTTATTCCCTATAGAAGTTGCATAAGTTTATCTGATCTCTTACTCGGTGTGGAAATGAATTTCAGGGCCTTATACCCGGTGGTGCTTTGAAGCCCATTGACACCAGTGAAGATGTGACTTGTGATGTCACAGAGCATTTCTGGTTCCCAATGCTGGCTGGTCTATCTGATCTGACCTCTGATCCTAGACCAGAGGTTAGAAACTGTGCACTTGAGGTTCTATTCGACTTGCTGAACGAGAGAGGTGGCAAATTTTCATCCAAGTTTTGGGAGAACATTTTCCACCGCGTGTTATTTCCCATTTTTGATCATGTAAGACATGCTGGAAAAGAGAATCCGAGCTCTACTGATGAATGGCCGCGTGAAAGTAGCATTCATTCACTCCAACTGCTGTGCAACCTTTTCAACACTTTTTACAAGGTATGATAATTGGTTGCTAAGGAATGGGTATATTACTATCATGTTTATTAGCTGCAACTTCTGAAGGCCTATGTTGTGCGGACTTTCCAAAATGCTGCCGCACCCGTGTCTGATCCTCCAAAAATGCACTACTTTTGGAGGAGCCGTCACGCACCCGGCGACATTTTCGGAGAGCTGAGAAACATAGCTGAAGGCTAGATTATCCTAAATTGTTACATACAAAGTGGTCAAGTCCAATATCTGACCGTCTAAATGAGTAATTATTTGCGAAATAACTCGGGTATGTGTTACTGAAATGTATGATTGGCATCTTCTAACTCGTTTTCATCTCCCAGATTGTACTATGTGGGGGTGTTTCCCCGTTATGTCTGTGTTGTTTTGTCTCTTCCCAGTATCTAGCTTAGTTACATTTGCAACTTTACTAGGCTTTACCGGTGTGCTAATTGATCTATAAAACAAAACTAATGTGTCAATCCAAGTACTTTGTACCCATTTAGTGGACCTCAACCCAGTGTTATTAAAAGCGCACGCTTCACGCTTTAAGCGCTGAAGCGACGCGAAGCGCAGCCCTATCGCTTTTCTGCCATAAAAGCAACTCACATACAAAAAGCGCACGCTTTAATCGCTTAAGCGAGAAGCGCCGCTGTGAAAAAAGCGCAAAAAAGCGTGCTTAAGCGACGACTGCCATCCATTTAGTTTTTTTTTTTAGAAAATTTTGGCAAATAAACCATCAGTTTGCGAAATAAGCATACGCGACGACTGCGACTCAGTTTTCTCCAATTCTCTGTAAGTTTCTTCTTCTCTCTTCTTCTCTTCTTCTTCCCTTCTCTTCTTCTTCTCCAGTTCTCTGCGACTCCTTTTTTCTCTTTTTCTTTCTATTTTTTTTCACTTTCTATTGCCTAAAGTGTTCGACTCCTTCTGCCCTATTTGTCTCTTCTTCTTTCTATTTTTTTCACTTTGTTTTGCTCTGTTTTTGTGCCCTAAAACTACGCTCTCTTTTTCTGTTTCCTGCTCTATTTTTGTGCCCTAAAATTATGTTTTTCTTCTTCTGGTTTATGCTCTGGTTTTATTGCTTAATATGTTATTTTTAATGAGTTCTTAGTGATTTATCTATGCCTATTTTATTTTATTTATTTATGTGTTAAATTGCGCTTCACATGAAAAAAGCGCGCGCTTCGCTTCGCGCTTCTCGCTTCACCGAAGCGAGGCCTCGTCGCTTTTTTGCGCTTAACGCTTTCCAAAACACTGCCTCTTGGATTGACAAGGTGGGTTGCTCTGATGGTAAGCACCCTCCACTTCCAACCAAGAGGTTGTTAGTTCGAGTCACCCCAAGAGCAAGGTGGGGAGTTCTTGGAGGGAAGGATGCCGAAGGTCTATTGGAAACAGCCTCTCTACCCTAGGGTAGGGGTAAGGTCTGCATACACACTACCCTCCCCAGACCCCACTTGTAGGATTATACTGGGTTGTTGTTGTTGTTGTTGCCTCTTGGATTGTCCAATGCTCCTTCAAGGTTCCAAGCACTCCTGAACCGATGAACGATGTATTCAATGTACACCTATGTAAGTTTGTGTTGGTTTTCTTCGACGATATTTTAATCTATAGCAGGACATGTGAGGATCATTTGTATCATTTGCATGTGGTTTTTGACTTATTGCGTGCCCATCATCTCTATCTGCAACAATCAAAGTGCTCATTTGGTGAAACCCAAGTAGCATGTCTTGGTCATGGGATTTTTGCGACAGGTGTGTCAGTAGATTTAAGCAAAATACAAACAATTTCAGACTGTCCTCAACCAAGTAGCATGTCTTGGTCATGGGATTTTTGCGACAGGTGTGTCAGTAGATTTAAGCAAAATACAAACAATTTCAGACTGTCCTCAACCAAGTAGCATGTCTTGGTCATGGGATTTTTGCGACAGGTGTGTCAGTAGATTTAAGCAAAATACAAACAATTTCAGACTGTCCTCAACCAAGTAGCATGTCTTGGTCATGGGATTTTTGCGACAGGTGTGTCAGTAGATTTAAGCAAAATACAAGCAATTACAGACTGTCCTCAACCACAGTCAATTACTTCTTTGAGGGGATTTTTGGGTTTAACTGGATACTACCGCCGATTTATAAGGGATTATGTGTTATTGACAAGCACCATTGACATGCATGCTTAAACGAAACTCTTTCCACTGGAGCGATGAGGCACCGACTCCTTGTACTGAATTAAAAAAAGCACTTGTTGCTGGCCCAGTATTGCAATTGCCGAATTTTGAGGAAAAATTTATTGTGAAGTGCGTTGCCACTGGTGGAGGTATTGGGATTGTTCTTTAACAAAACAATCATCCACTTGCTTTTTTCAGCCGAAAGTTGGTGGAGCGCCACCACAAATTAGTGGCCTACGAGCGAATATTGGTTGGGTTAGCCACGACTGTACAACATTGGCGTCCATACCTTTTGGGAGAGCCTTTCTTATTCATATTGACCACTATAGTTGGAAGTATTTGCTTGAACAACGAATTAACACTTCCTCCCAACAGTACTGGATTACGAACCTTATGGGCTTTGATTTTTGTGTGGAATATCGTGCTGGCCATTTGAACAAGATTGTTGAGGGAAGGTTTTGTATGCCATTGGTCAACCTCGCTCCTTGTTATTAGATGCTATTCGCGAGGAAGTTAAAAAATAATGATCATTACAAAAATTGTGTTCCCAAATTGTAGCCAAAGAGATGGACAATGTTTGGTTCGTTCATGGTGCTCTCATTCGTTATAAAGGTCGAAATTATTTGCTACCTTATTCTCCTTAGTGATAGGGATGTAGTTTTCACCGGTCACTTTTGGAGGGAACTTTTTTGTTTGTGCGGGAAGCTTGCATTCTCTTCATCTTATCCTCCTCAATCGGATGGCCAAACAAAGGTTGTCAACCACACTATTGAAATGTACTTGCGGTGTCTTGTGGGAGATCGTCCTCAACGTTGGGTTGATTGCAGTGTTATCAAATGCGAAAGCGCAATAAAAGCTCTAAGATCTGTTGGTGCTTTAAGCGCAAAGCGTAAATAAAGCATGAACTTTAATGAAGAAAGGCGCAAATAGAGAAAAACTACAAATATGTATACGCAGTCCAAGACTAATATCTATAAGCATGAATACCAAATATATGGACAAAGAAATTGAAGAAAATTTACGATAAAGTAAAATATCAATTGTTTAGTGTCACCTCTTCATGATTACGCTCATTGGCTAGGAAAAATATGCCTTAGAGCCTTGATGACAACACTGAAGCGTCCTCTAAGTGAGGCGAAGTGCTCAACAGTTTTGAGCCTCGCTTCAGGGCTTAACCACGCTTTAAGCACGCCTTTGATAACATTGTTGATTGGATTCTTTGGGCAGAATATTGCTACAATACTTCTTTTCATACAACCCTTCAAAGTTTGCCATTCAAGGTCGTCTATGGCCTCGAACCGCCAATATTATTGTCTTATGTACCTAGGTCTGCTTGAGTAGAGGCAACTGATCAACCCTTGCTTGACCGAGATGTGGTTTTGGCAGAAATTAAGACCCGATTACAGGATGCTCAATCTCAATTGAAAGAGTATTATGATTAAGGGCATCGAGAGGTGGAATATGCACTGGGAGCTTTGGTTTGGCTTCGTTTACAACCTTATAGACAACATTCTCTTGTTGGTCAGCTTCACCATAAACTTTCTCCCAAATTTTATGGGCCATTTCAAATTTTGAAACGTATTGGGATTGTTGCTTATGAGTTAAAGTTGCATGCATATTCTAAGCTTCATAATGTTTTTCTTCTTAAGCCTTTGAAAGGTGCAGCACATGCGTATACACCAGCATTACCTCCTACAACTGATGGTCGGGTTGTGCCAACCCCAGGTTTTGTTTTGCGTGCTCACCTTAATCGTGGAACATGGGAAGTTTTGGTTCAGTGGGCTGGTTTGGATGCAACTGAGGCTACTTGGGAATGTGTAGACCAGTTTCGGCAAGTTTATCCTGATTTTGCGCTTGAGGACAAGCTCTTTCTTCCGGAGGAGGGTGATGTTATGGACTCATGTGTGGGACGTGTCTATGCTACGCGTAATAAGTGAATTCAGTATTTCAAGAAGCTTAGGTCTCTTATTTTAGTTGTTATTTATTTTCTGTTTAATTATTTTCTAGAATAGGTTTCTCTACGTACTTGTGTTTTAAGAAGCCTAAATTATAATTTTCCTACTCTTGTAATAAGTTACAAGTCTAGTCCTATTTAACAGAAACGAAAGGAATAAAACCCGTAGCCACCTTTTATCATAAAACTATAGAGGATTGGAGTTCTCCCGAACGAGCTCTTAGGGTTCAAACTCCCTTCGGCGAGTTTGATTGTTTATTCACAATAGGGAGATTAAGGAATCGACATAAGGAAAAAGGGCCAGTAATCACCCTATGACACGATTTATATCGCAGGACCTTAACATTATACCATCTCAAGCAACGATTGTCATTTTTTCTTCAATGTGTGCTACTTGCGCCTTCTGCCAAATGTGGTCAATTTTAATCTTGTCAAATCTTGTTTGACCGCACATCTACCTTAGCATCCGCTTCTCCGACAATTCATCTTGTGGATATGTCGGACTTTCGAGGCCCAACATTCACTCCTGTATAACATTGTTGGTTTTATAACTTTTCTATAGAACTTGCCGTTCAGTTTACTTGAGCTCTCAATTGTTGCCTCTAACTCTGCTGTATGTTGCAGTTCATACGAAATATTGGAATTTGATTAGGTGTCTCATGTTGAAAGTATACTGTGATGTGTATTGTGCATACAAATCCTCTGTTATTTATGTTGCAGTTCATTCCCTATAGTGAAATTTGTTTAGGAGTCTCACGTTTAGGTGTACTGCTGTGTGCTGTGTATACAGATCATCTGTAATTTATTTACATTCTGTGGTCTTATTTTAAGATATGCAACAGTGTAACTAACATTTTGATTTACTAGAAGCCTACAACAGCAGATTATGTTTTATGTTAAACAACAGACTGGTTTTTGGTTCTTTTTCCACAATTCAATGTATGATATAAATTTTTTATGCCCTTTTCTTTTATGAGGAAGAACTGTGGAATTGAACATGTGATCTTCTTTACTAAATCATGCTATCTCTATTTTTGACTTTTGAAATTTGAACGTTTTCTTGTAGAATGTGTGTTTCATGCTTCCCCCACTGCTGGGTTTGCTGTTAGATTGTGCCCAAAAAAGTGATCAGTCTGTAGTTGCCATCTCTCTTGGTGCATTAGTGCATCTTATTGAAGTTGGTGGACACCAATTTAGTTACAATGATTGGGATACCTTGCTGGAGAGCATCAGGTGCAATTCCACTTTTATTAAGTTGTCTGATCTTTCTTTATTCTTTCTGGTTGGCTATTTTGTGCTCATGATATAGTTGGTCTATTTTATGTACCAGAAATGCTTCATATGCAACGCAACCCCTTGAACTTCTCAATGATTTGGGTTTTGAGAACTCAAAGCATCATACAGTGTTGGTAAGAAATCGATAGATCATAATTGCTGATAATGAATCCTCAACTTTTGCTAATATTGAGTCATTGGAATATCAGCATAACATTGCTGAAAATGGAAATGGTGGTGGCCATTCATCAGACTTGCTGGACGACAATCGTGGAACGGACAGCCCTGCTGATTTGGATGAAACAGGAGGTTGCTACTGAGGAAATTATCCATTTTTATTGTTTCCTAATGGAATATACTGCAAATAATTATAGAGAAATGTCTTTATAGGTATGCCCTCACCTTCTGGGAGATTAGAGAAACCTACTGTTCCAGAAGGTCTTGAGCGTAGTCAAACAATAGGACAGAAAATTATGGGAAATGTGATGGACAACCGCTTCATCAGAAGTTTCACCTCTAAACCAAAGATTCAGGCTTCTGATAATTTGCCAACTTCACCATCAAAGGTATTGCGTCATTTTGGGCTAATTTGATGTGCTCACTGTTGTATTAAATCGGTAATGTTTAAGAAAAGAGTTTATTGGTGAAAATCCGGTGAACAATGGAACCACGAGGTTTTTCTTAATAGAATTCTCAAAATAAAAATCCCTTTCTTATGAACTTAACAACATATTAAGTACACAATTCAGGTTTTCGTTGGTCACTATGTTAATGCACATGTATGCAGACCTGTCTCTGTTAACATGAAGCTCACATGCGATACCAATATGATGTGTTATGTGATGGTTAATAGTGAGATTTTCTGTAAATCTGCAAATAAGTTGTCATTTACTCGCTAATATACTCTTATAATACAAAGGGCTATTGTTCTGTTTACTGCATTAATCAAGATTGTTTTCTCTAGTCAAACTACAATATTCAATCAGGAGAGTTCTTAACAGTACATGTTATATTGATATCCTTTCTTATCAAAAAGAGGATGATTCTAAAATGTTTCAAGAAGTATCCTGCCAAATGTGTTTTGTTTTTCTTTTCTCACATTTTCTAAAGGGAATACTTCCATTGGATGTCTTATTTGATATCCTTTCTTGTATCTTCAACATTCCAAGAAAGTGTTGTAGAGGGTGAATATGTTTGTTATATTTGTTATTGCAATGCAATAGTAACTTGTTTGCTTACCTATTTTACACTTCGATTGGGTATATCATTTTCTGTTATTTTGATTTGTTTCTGCTGTTTGCTAATTGCTACTCTATCTGATGTATAGTTATTAGCTGATGATACGGAGCCTGAGGCAAGAGATGAGGATGAAAGTTCAATGTTGGCTACTATTAGGAGCAAATGCATCACACAGTTGCTACTTCTCAGCGCTATTGATTGCATTCAGGTATTGCTCATGCTTTTAACAGCGGGTACTAAGATTGTCTTTCCAGTGCTAGTATAGAAATCATTGGAGCTGTTGCAAACTGCAATATCTTCTGATATTGATAAAATATTTGTTTTGATGCTTAGTTGACAACAATCTGGTAAAACATTCCTCTTTACCAGTTGTCGACTACCCTTATTTTGTTCCCTGTCAGATTACAATTATATGGCTCAGAGAACTTCTAGTGCCATTTCTGTATTATAGTCTTTATAGAGATGACAAAGGTCTTGCTTGATTCAAATTTGTAGTTGCCACGTTCGTTGTCAAACATTGCAGTTTCCATATTGAAATTTACCCTCAATGTGTAACGGTAGCTCATTTGTTAGATAGCTCTTTCAGGTATTTTTTTGAGGAAATACAAATTGATTTGCTGTTTCTCTTTTTATGTTGGAAATCTCACCACTTTTGAGGATAAAATTTCCAATTCCACAGGGAAATCAATAAAGCTAAGGGATGGAATTTTTTTTTGAAGTATAATCATTCAATGTTTTCTAACTCCCCCCAAAATGAGAAAATGTGCCAACTATCACATCAAATGTGGTTTTTCTTCTTTCCCAATATATGTCACCGTAGAGGGTTGTGTGCAATAGAAACTATTGAAGAAAATGAGAGAAGAAATCATCTCTGAATTGAATGATCCATAAATCTTGATGAGTGAAAAATGGCAATACCTAAATGGAAATGATCTTATACTATTTACATGGATCCTTCTCTTGGCTTGAAATGCCTTTATTGAATGGGTGCAGGCACCAATTCTTCAGAGTTGGCTATTAGTTAGCAAAAAGCCTCACCTGTAGATTTATAATACATAAATAAAACTTTTAGATTTCTATTTTTCATTTAGAAAATAACCGAACTCGTATAGAACAGCTAAATTCCCGCCTTGTATTGTATTCAGGGATTGACATTTGGAATGATGAAAGAGAATTGGTTCAACTTTAAATTATATTATAGATACAAAAGTTGTGCAATTTTTCAGTCCGTCCAAGTGGCTTTTCCTAACCTTACCCCATTTTGCATGTCAATAGTTGATTGTATATGGAATTTAAAGGCTTTCTACTTATATTATGTTATATAGTTAGGAGTAGAATATGTTCTAGTCCCATATGTAGTAGGAGTAGAATATGTCATACTCCCGTATGTAGTAGGAGTAGATTCTCACATGGTATCAAAGCTTCAGTGTGAAAATTATCATTGTGCGTCATTCCAGCGGCATCCGGGAAGAACGATCTCATCGCCGTGCAATTTTCCAGCAACTTCGTCTTGTTCCAAGGGTTCATCACTGCTACAGTATCATACTGTGCATATACTAGTACCACCATCATATCCGAAACACATGTGTGACCAAACCCCAGAAATTCCAGTCTCATCTGAACAGAAAAGTCAGTCGCCGTGCGTCTATACAATTGACGATTGATTTGCGTTATCTCCTCATCGATAAGTGTTGTGCGAAAACCGACACTACCATTTTTCCCGGAAAAGTCAGGCGATGAAACCCCAGTTAATTGCTCCGGCAGAAAGTCACGCACCGCCAGAACCATGGTTCTGGCGAGCTACAGTAACTTTTTCAGCGCGTGTGATCCATTCCGGCCACTTTTCGGCAAAACTTCTTCAGAACAACCTACTCGTCCAGTGATTTCGAGCCTACCTATATAAAATACAACAAATTCTAACAACTTTTATTTTTTCCGGCGTGAGTGATTTCCCGACGTAAACAGTAATTTCCAGAAAAGTTTATGTTTTCCGGTGGTGTTTTAAAACCTATTTTGTAGTGTGGAATTCGGCTTAGTCTCACTATTTTCAAATTTTTCCGGCCACCTTTCAGCCAATTTCTGTTTATCAGCACCCACCTGGTTTTGTTGCTCAGGGGAAGTCTAGCGGCCTTGTATGTCGAATGATCAGTTTGCAAATAATTTCACCAAGTCCTTCACTGGTCCTTGTATTGATTACATATGTAACAAGCTCGGTACATATGATTTGTATGCACCGGCCTGGGGAGTGTTTGATAGTTAGGAGTAGAATACATCCTAGTCCCATATGTAGTAGGAGTAGATTATGTCCTATTCCCGTATGTAGTAGGAGTGGAAGATGTATTATATATTAGGCTTATTGTATCATTGTTAATAAGAGATTTTTCTCCCGTGCATTCTCACATATTAGTTTTTGGATTTTGCCCTTATTTCCCCTGAAGAATGATTAAAGTACAATTCCCTATTATTAGGGTGAAATTGGAATTAGTTATCTGTATACGGAAAGTTGGTATAGTTTGTTAATCACTCACTAGGACTTTGATTTATCTTCTGATTGCAATGTATCATTTAAGTCATTAACTGAATAAACTGATTCAGACAAGACATTATATATTCAAAAAACCTGGTAAGTCATAATTTTTGAACTTCTCAATACAAGTTAGGTGCAACACATGTTTTCTGGTAGTAATCAATTGAGATAATGGAAGGAACAGGAAACTTAAAAGCATTCATAACTTAAAAGAGTTTTGAACAAATTGACTACTTAAGAGTTTTGACAGACATGCATTGGAAGACCACTTGTAAACCTGCTATAATCTTGCCTATTATATGATGTGAGAACTTTGTGAATATACTGCATCCTAAACTTGATGGAGTGTCTTCTTGGCAGCTGTAGCTATTACCTATAGTTTGTTTTGGAGTGGCAGTCTTTTTTTTTTCATTGGAGCGGGACTCTCTGGATTTCAGATTTCAGTTCCATGAGCCATTTTAACCATAAAGCAAACTTTATAGTGCATTTGTGAAAATATTTTTGTGCTCCTCTTATTTCTCCTTTTTGATGTGTTTCAAACATGCAGAAGAAATACTGGAACAAGTTGAAGCCAACACACAAGATAACTATAATGGACATTTTGTTCTCTGTGTTAGAGTTTGCTGCATCATATAATTCTTATTCCAATCTCAGATTGCGGATGCGCCAAATACCTGCTGAAAGGTTGGCATCAGTTCCTATTTTATTTCCACAAATTCTTTTTCTCCTCCCGTTAAACCTATATTTCTCAAATTGCTAGAATCTTGTGTGTTGATTTAGCTAATTGTTGGACAGGCCACCATTTAATCTTCTCCGGCAGGAATTAGCAGGGACTTCCATCTATCTTGATATCTTACAAAAAACAACAGATGGGATTAATTCTAAAAGGGAAGAATCAACTGACACCACAGTTGCTCAGAAGGGAAATAGTTTCATGAATAATGATGCAGCTCCTAACGATACGTTTCAACAGTCGGGATCAGTTGAAGAAGATAAGTTTCAACAAATTGCAGAAGAGAAACTGGTGTCATTTTGTGGACAGGTTCTGAGGGAGGCATCTGACTTCCAGTCCTGCACGGCGGAGAGTGCTAATATGGATGTTCATCGAGTTCTGGAATTGCGTTCTCCGATCATTGTTAAGGTAGGGAGTGCACGGTTTCTTGAAGTTTCTAATTTTTGTCTTTATTATCATTTAACTGCTTTCAATTAATTATCACAGTAATATTTAGTAGCTCACTTATAGTAAACCACTTTTTTTCCCTTTGTAAGTTGTAAAGATACGTAACTATTGATACATAACTGAACAAATGGAAGTGTGTCCTTTATAGTAGTTTAAACTTTTAGATGAGGTGGTCACACAATTTAACGTGGTAGCAGAGCAGAGAGGTTTTAGGTTCAAGTCGTACTGCCACCACCATTAACAAAGAGTATTTCTGCACGCTTGGTCTAATAAAAAGAATTAGTCTTTCACATGAGGGTGTGTTTTTAAGAAAAAATTAAATAAATGGAAGTGTCCCCACTCTAATAGTTTAAGCTTTTGGATGATGAAGTCACACGATTCAACAAGAAAAGCGTTTTATGATTGCAATATATGGCTACGTTGGTAGTGCAACAACCGAGATAGAGGCTTAGAATTATTTCTCAGCCAACAAGCTGTAATTTATGATGTACAACTCTGAGATCCTTGCTAGGCCTAGGGTATCTACTCATCAATTAATCCAAACTTGGAAGATGCTGCTTCTCATACCAAAGTTGAAGGTTTTGCTCACATTACCAACTCTGTTAACCCAATTGACCATCAGTCTTTTTCAGCGTCATTTCCTTTATTGTTAAGATATTATAACCTTGAAAATATTGTGGTTTCTAATAGTACTTGTTTCCTTTTGGACATATTTCTCATTTTTTCTAACAGAAAAAATGTTGTGTTGGAAAAATAGAGCCCTGTTCCTCACTTCCTATCAAAATCATTGAAACTCTCATTTTGAAGATCTTATTTCATTCTGAATTTCTTTTCTCCTTCTGACGTAATTATTGTTTTAAACTCATGAAGTACTGATGCATTGATGGTACTTCTTGGTTTGTGCTGGATTGTCACTTTTCTGAGTTCCGCCATACATTAAATTTCTGTTTGCTTCTCTGGAGTTTTGGAATTCATGCAATTGGATTCTAATTTCAGTAGTGATTTTTTGATTTCTCATGCATTGTTTTATTCTGATTGTCTTTCAGGTGCTGAGGGGTATGTGCTTTATGAACAGCCAAATATTTAGGAGTCACCTTAGAGAGTTCTATCCTTTGATTACTAAACTTGTATGCTGTGATCAGGTAATCTCATCCCTAAACTGTTAATATACAAAAGAAGTAAATAAATTTCTAAATATTAGCTCTGACTTAAGAAGTGCATTCTGCACTGGCAATAACATATTAGTTGGTTAATGATCGTGGTTAATGTGGGGTTTGCATGTGAAATTACTCTCCACATTGCTTGTAATGTGACCCTTTGTGCTTTAGTTTTGTTGAATTGTCCCACATAGGTGGGATTTGAGGTACTTGGTCTCCTTATATGGTTCTGGGCGATCCTCACCTCATAAGCTAGCTTTTGGGGTTGAGTTAGGCCCAAGGCCCATTTATCATGGTATCAGAACCAGCCGCATCCCAATTATTGTTACCGATGTTGGGCCCCCATTTAAGTTGTCCACGCTCCAGTTTGCAGGCCTGGGCGTGAAGGGGGCTGTTGACTTGTCCCACATCGGTGGGATTTGAGGTCGTTGGTCTCCTTATATAGTCTTGGACAATCCTCACCTTATAAGCTAGCTTTTGGGGTTGAGTTAGGCCCAAGGTCCATTTATAAAGTTTATTGCAAAAGATCAACCTACTCCTATTCAAGTTAAATTTTATTATATAGAAATAGAACTTGTAGCAATGAATTTATTACTCCCCATCGCAAGTAATGTGACTCTTTCTGTTTTGGTTTATTGGAGAAGATCCACTTACTGCTTCTGAAGATAAATTGTATTATATAGAACTAAAACTTAAAGCAACGAATTTCTTTGTTTTCAACCATGATTTCCATTGAACATCATACCTTTTCTGTAACACCTTAGACAAAAGACAAGAGAGATGCTGCGTATATAAGGAAGCAAAGCCTTAGACCCTAGTTTCACGTTTTAAATCCGTGCAAGCCTAGGCTCAATGTGAGTGCGTGTGTGTATATATATATATATGTGTGTGTGTGTGTGTTTGTGTGTCCTATTAACTCAAACATAATGGCCAGTTAGAGGTTTCTTTCTTGGATCTGCATACTTCAACGTCTCACCTGCATTTACTTATTCAATCTTTAATTTAGGCTTGACAGGGTATGAGCCTTTGTTTATCCAATCTCTAAGGATTGACTAAGTAGGAACCTTAGTCTCTAGGATCATTTGCATCCTTCTTAAGGCTACTTATCAATGTTAGTTTTCATGATACACCGACTTCATGGTTTTGGCTGAAAAAGGAGGTTGTCTGAGGAACATTATTGCATGTTTATAAGTTTAACGATGTAAATGCAGCTTGTAGTTGTTGTGGCGGTGGTTGGGGGGGGGGGGGGGGGGGGGCTGTTTCTTTATCATTAAGGACTTGTTGGAGTTTACTTTATTTATTAATTCAATCTATGATAGAATGCAAAAAGGGCTTCCAACATGACTTTTTGGGATGGCAGTGAGACGGGGCGATTTTGGCGAAACCCACAAAAATTTCAACCCGCCCTGCCCCGATTAATTTTTTTTCTTCCTTTTTTCTCTAATTTTTTTCTAAAACAAACTAGTTTGACATTTTATAATTTTATAAAATGGTGAGTTTAATAGAATCACATAAACATAAAACTGAGAGAATATTACGCTGATCTTCCAAAATAAATGGGTTTACTTTCATTAGTACGATATGTTGACTTATGAAATATCATTTTGGTGAGACTTATGCAAATTGGTTAATTATAAATCAAATTGTATTCGTGCTAGTGAAGAAGAATGTGAAATTGTAGTTGAAATGATTGCTTTGTTTCAACAACATACAACAACATACCCAGTAAAATTCTACAAGTGGGGTTTGGGGAGGGTAGTGTGTACGCAGACCTTACCCCTACCTGGCGAGGTAGAGAGATTGTTTTCAGTAGACCCTCGGCTCAAGAAAAGGTGAAAGGAGAGGAAGGAAGAAGACGAAGAAGAAAGAGCAAGATGGAAGAAAAAATAGAGGGACGAAGGACGATAAGGAAAAAGGGAGAAAGACAACTATAGTAACAACAACAATGAAACCAATAACAGAAAATAGCATCAAACAATATCAGACTGGAACATACGATATACAACGAACAAAAAAAATAAGGGAGCTACTAATACTACTAAAAAAGAACGAGGAACTCTCGACGACCTACTAACCAACTACCCTAATATTCGACCTCCACACCCTTCTATCCTGGATCATATCCTCAGTGAGCTGAAGTAGCGCCATATCTTGTCCAATCACCTCTGCCCAATACTTCTTCGGCCTTCCTCTACCCTTTCTCAGACCCACCACGGCCAACCTCTCACACCTCCCAACAGGAGCATCCGTACTCTTCCTCTGCACGTGCCCGAACCATCTCAACCTCAACTCTCTCATCTTGTCCTCCACGGGGTCCACTCCCACTTTGTCCCAAATAACTTTGTTCCTAATCTTATCTCTCCTATGCCCACACTTCCATCTCAGCCTCCTCATTTCTGTTACTTTCATCCTCTGAACATGGGAGTTTTTGACGGCCAACACTCAGCCCCATACAACATATTAGGTCTAACCACCACTCTGTAGAACTTACCCTTAAGTCTTGGTGGCACCTTCTTATCGCACAAAACACCAGATGCATGCCTCCATTTCATCCACCCCGCACCGATACGGTAGGAGACCTCATCATCAATCTTCCCGTTACCCTGGATTATAGACCCGAGATACTTGAAACTACCCCTCCTCGAGATGACTTGGGTATCAAGCTTCACATCCACGTCCGCTTCATGAGTCTCGTCACTGAACTTACACTCCAAGTATTCCGTTTAGGTCCTGCTCAACTTGAAACCTTAGACTCTAGGGTCTGCCTCCAGACCTCTAGCCTCGCATTGACCTCGCTCCTCGTCTCATCAATCAACACTATGTCATTGGCATAACATGCACCATGACACCTCCCCTTGAATGTGTCGCGTCAGCACATCCATCGCTAGAGCAAATAAGAACGGGCCGAGAGCCGATCCCTGGTACAACCCCATCACTACTGGGAAGTGATCTGGGTCACCTCCCATTGTCTTCACCCGAGTCTTAGCACTATCATACATGTCTTTGATTACCCTAGTGTAAGCTACCGGAACGCCGCTAACCTCCAAACATCGCCACAAAACCTCCCTCGGAACTTTATCGTACGCCTTTTCTAGGTGTATAAACACCATGTGTAGGTCCTTTCTCTCCCTATACTGCTCTACCAATCTCCTCACCAGATGAATAGCTTCCGTAGTCAATCGCTCCGGCATAAATCTAAACTGATTCTCGGAAATAGACACTTTTCCTCACCTCGACTTCCACCACCCTCTCCCAAACCTTCATAGTATGACTCAACAGCTTGATTCCCCTATAGTTATTGCAGTTTTGGATATCACCCTTGTTCTTGTACAAAGGAATCATCGTACTCCACCTCCATTCTTCGGGCATCTTCTTCGTCATAACGATAACATTAAACAACCCAGTAAGCCACTCCACGCCCGCACGGCCCGCACTCTTCCAGAATTCTACCGGGATATCCCACTCTTCGGGCATCTTCTTCGTCTTAAAAGTTGCTTTGTTTTAAAAAAGATAAAATTCAAAGTTGCCCCGCAATGAACCCACATTAAACCCGCAACCCGCCCCGTCCCGCTTTAAAAATTCTAAAATTGTTTTAACCCGCACCGCACCCGCAGAAGAGTAAACCCGCCCCGCCCGCACCCGTCCCGCCACATTGCCACCCCTAGTGACTTTTCATGACTTATACTACATGAATTCTATAAATTACTGCTAAGTCAATGGTTGTGCCATCATAGAGTGCTATCATATTTCCTTTTCCCCCTTTCCCTTGGTGATGAAGTACACTACAGTACTACTGTAACTTTTATGAATAATACTCGTCAAACATGACAATATTAATTCATAGGCTTCAATTTTCTTTCTTTTAGATCTTTTACCTCATTACAGTTCAACACTGACTTTTATAGGGTGCTTGTTAGAAGATATTTGCTTGGAGACCAAGTAAAAGTACTTTTGAAACTTTCTGCTAATAATATATTAATAAATGTATGGATTCTGATTCTCTAACTAAATTTAAACTAAAGGAAATACAAACTGCTAACACAGATGATTTTTGTTGCCCTCTTTAAATATGTTGTGCATTCTTAGTAATTGAAGGAAGAAAGGGGGTCTTAGTAATTGACGAAGGGCAAAAATTACAAGGTCTGACACAAACTGCTATCCATTCTTCAGATTCTTCTTTTGGCCACAAGAAGAGTTAAATGTTGCCCTCTATTTTTTGCTTCTCCTAAGTGTGATTGGCTTACATTCACTCCCTCCCGTTCCACGTTTTAACCTTTAAGTTCAGTTTCCTGTTAATGCTAGCGGTTACTCACTTTCCTTTTTCAACTTGTATGCTATTAAAGGTAATAGTTTTATGTGGATGGTTGAGAGATCTAATAAATTGAATGGTTATGGCACAAGTATAATTTTCAAAATTTGATATTAGCCGTCGATTTCCACAATTCCTATTGCTAACGGTCTTATTCTACTTCAGATGGATGTACGTGGATCCCTTGCAGATCTTTTTAATATGCAGTTGAACCCGCTGTTGGCTTAAGATGGATGGAGAGCCAAGTGAGACGGGATCTTCTATGAAGAGCTTGGGAGGTTGGAGTAATAATTTATGTACTGCAGCTGTAATACTTTTCTCTACTGCGTTTCTCAGCATCTCATATTTTAGTAGTTTCTTCAGGTTAGATTTAAAGGGTTATAGAACAATCTCCCTCCTGTAACAGTTGGAATATGATCTCATGCACACTTTATGGATGTACATCGTTATTAAAAAGACAATTTTGTAGGACTTGCAGAATTTAACTGCCTGGATTGCGCAAATTAGGCATGAGTATATCAGGCTTAGTTGCTAGGTGTGTCTGAATTGCAGTGTTATGTATGTAAGAGGCCTAAGCATATTATAAAGTAACATTCCTATAGTGAGTCATTTATAGTGCATTATTTGAGTTCACTCTAATGTACAGGGTCTTGTCCCTATTCTTTTTTTATCCGGTTGATAATGATTTTGTGACTTTTTTGGATTCTTTCTCTCAATCTTTCCATCCATTGTTATATCTTAAAATATCCAAGGATGATGTTACTTTTATCTTCTCTTTGTATCAAAAGATAGTTAAAGCTCTTCTTTTACTTTTGGAAGGTTTGGGATCCTTGCTCAACATAGAGTTCTAAAATTTGATGAGCCCCTTTTTAGAGTGTATAAAGAGATAAGATCTTTTGCATCAGTAGCCGCTCTTTCAGTATTTTTTGCCCGAGTCATTCCATCATTTGACGGGCGATGTGCACAAATAGCAACTAAGACAAGTTGTCTTTACTTTAAAGCTAGTGTTTTAAATGTCTTTATTCTTTAGCCACTAGTTTAATAAACTTTTACCTGACTGGACGAAAATACCCTTCTGCTATAACTTATACCTAAGCTTTTATTAACGATCAGCAGAGGCAGCAGCAGGACATAACTAACTTCATTGTGATCGCGAACTTGCAGAAGCTTCTCCTCCGATTTCAAACCATAAAATGCAACTTTCTCGTCCAAAAATCGACATAAATTTACAGTAAGTTATGATTTTGTGTGTTTTTGTTGATTTTTATTTCTTTACTATGAATTTGATGGTACGAATTAGATTTTTTTTTTGAATTTCTGGATTGATAAGGTTAAGGACATCGCGTCCTGTAATAATTCGATAAAAATTGAGGACATAATGTTAAGGATTTGGTGTCCCCGTTGCAAATTGAATTGAAAACGTTAAGGACACAATGTCGTTAACTTTTTTGCTGTTCTTCTGAATATTATGGAAATACTGTCATAGTTTTGAAAATTGTTTAAAAAAGTTAAGGACACTAGGTCCTTAACTTTGAATTCCAAGTTCAAAAGTTAAGGACACTAGGTCCTGAAGTTTGATTTTGTAGTTGAAAAGTTAAGGACACTAGGTCGTGAAGTTTGAATTTCAAGTTCAAAAGTTAAGGACACTTGGTCCTGAACTTTTATTTCCAAGTTGAAAAGTTAAAGACACTTGGACCTTAACTTACAATTCGAAGTTCATAACTTAAGGACACTTGATCCTGAACTTTAGGTTCCAAGTTCAAAAGTTAAGGACACTAGGTCCTGAAGTTTGAGTTTCAAGTTCATAACTTAAGGACACTTGGTCCTGAAGTTTGAATTTCAAGTTCAAAAGTTAAAGACACTTGGTCATGAACTTTTATTTCCAAGTTGAAAAGTTAAGGACACTTGGACATTAACTTACAATTCGAAGTTCATAACTTAAGGACACTTGATCCTGAACTTTAGGTTCCAAGTTCAAAAGTTAAGGACACTAGGTCCTGAAGTTTTATTTTGAAATTGAAAAGTGAAGGACGCTAGGTCCTGGAGTTTGAGTTTCAAGTTCATAACTTAAGGACACTTGGTTCTGAAGTTTGAGTTTCAAGTTCAAAATTTAAGGACACTTGGTCCTTAACTTTGAATTTCAAGTTCAAAAGTTAAGGACACTTGGTCCTGAACTTACAATACCTGCTCTTAATTATACAAGGATTGCTCTTGCCTTGCAGGATGGAAACAATATGCATTATAGTTGCATTTAATGCTAGATGGACTGAAGACTATAAGTATCTTGATCATCAAACAAAGCTTGTTCTAGTACCTGAGACAATTCAGTTTGAAGATTTCATTAAACAGATCTTTGAAGTTATTGAATTGGATAGAGACAAGTTTGAAGCAATGATATGGTTTGATATCAACCTGGGAACAAGCAAGGGAATGCTTGTATCCAAAGATTTAGATCTTCACACATGTTTAGAGTTACTAAAAACTCATTCACTCTTCAAGGGCTGTCGTTTCATTGTTGATATTTCGGAAAGAGATTTTGGATCAAGAAGCACCTTTCAAAATGTCAACAGAGAAAATGAACGACAATCAAAACAAATGCCAACAGATAATGGAAATAGATATGGTTGAAGCTCAACCAATAAGTGAAGAGGTGCTTCAAACATTTGATTCTATTCAAGTTGAAGGACAAAACATTCTAGAGATTGACAACGAACAAGCTTTGGATATTCAAGTCTTAGAGAGTGCACCGGTAATCGAAGAAGTTGCTGAAAAAGATTGTGATGACCCAAAAGGTCATCCTGTATAAATTTAGCTAAAACTGTGTTCCGAGGCCCGAAAGCCTCAGTTAATCTCACCTCGATGTGTGTGCGCAGCCCGGGCGCGTAATCAGGAAGCCTTTATGTGAAAATTTGATAATAAGTTGAATTTGTAGTGATTAAGTGAATACAATTGACTTTAGTCAATATTTTTGGTAAACAGACCCGGACCCGGACCCGTGATTTGACGGTCTCGGAGGGTCCGTAGGAAAATATGGGACTTGAGCGTATGCCCGGCAGGAGAGAAGAGCGGACCATTGAAAGTCTCAATTCCTATCCGCCCAAGGTAGAGAGTTCGATTTCAAATCCAACGATTTATTGACCTACGAAAATGAGAGCATCGTCTTTACCCCTAGAAAAGGTTCCAGTTCTGTGTTAACAAAAATCCATTTGATGTCCCCCCCCTCCCCTCCTCCTTCCTCCGTTAGTTTAGCTGCAACGGCCGCAGACGCAGGAAGCAGTTCCTCTATGGGAAATTGAAAACGTCGAAGTAAGCTGTGGCTTATAAATAGGAAGATAAGGCGTTAGCGGACCGACTTGACAGGACCTTTTCTCGAAAAAAAAATTCTTGCAACTACGAAAACCACAACACAAGCACTCCTTTTCCATTCATTCTATCTAAGAAAAAGAATTCAGCATAGCCCCCGACCGCCCCACCTTTTCATTTCTTGATCGATATNCTGAGATGAGAGGGAAGGTCGATTTGACTCGAATCCTGGACCTGATCTTGAATCCTACACCAGAAAAGGTAGAACCTTTGGGAGGTACTTTCGTTCTACTTTACTAATTCCGAGGTCCCATGTCCGAGAATGAATTTTTTAAAAAAATTATTTTCTGAAAATAATAAAGACTTTTGAAAATGGAATTTGATTTAAAATCTGTGTTACCAGGCCCGTATTATGGTTCCAGAGCCCGGAATAGGTTTGATATAGGTTATGTGAGTTATCTGTAAAGTTTGGTGTAAAATGGACTTAATATGACGTGTTTCAGATCAAAATGGGAATAATTGAGCCTTATGAAGTTTTAAGAAAATTCTATGAGTTTTGAGGCTTAATTCATTGATTTTGATGATATTTTGGTGATTTAAATGCTTGAATAAGTCCGTAGGATGATTTGGGAGTCGTGTGTGTTTTTGGTTTTGAGTCCCGAGGGCTCGGGTGAGTTTCGGGCAGGTAACGGGGTGTAAAATGTATGAAAAGTCTGGTGTATTTGCATTTTTCTGGTGTATGTTCCTTTACTCTATGCGATCACATTAATTGGTCCACGATCGCATAGCTTCGTGCCTGGGGAGTAGTCTGTTACACTATGCGATCGCATAACAGCCTTCGTGATCGCATAGTGCATTAGGCAGGCTGGGGGTAGTTGATTCAGTGCGGTCGCGTGTAGGGACCCGCGATCGCATATGGTGAGGTCTCAGTGTTGTGCGATCGCATAAGCCCTCCTGCGATCGCATAGGGTCAGCCAGGCTCTCTTCTGCGATCGCAACTCCCCTTCTGCGATCGCAGAGTGTATTTTCCCCCAGTTATTTTCTTAAGTCAAAAACAGAATGTTATTTCGGGATTTCCACTTCTTCATCAACTCCTTCTTCCTCAAAGCCCCATTGACGACCTCCAAGCTAGTTTTCCTCCATAACCACTTGGGTAAGTGATCCTAGCTCCTAATTCTTCCGTTTTCCTTCATCAAACACTAGAATCTAGGTCTAAAATCATGGAAACAAAGTAGAAATTAGGGGTTTTGGGTAGAGTTAGAGCTTATGGGATTTTGGGTAATTCAACTTTAATTTGGGGTCGGATTTCAAAACAAATCATATATTTGAACTCGTGGAGGTATGGGTAATCGGGTGTTGGTCCGAGCCTCGTGTTTGGACCAAGCAGACCCGGGGTCGAATTTTGGTATTTTTGGAAGAATGCTAGGAATTGTCTAAATATTGTCGTTTCGGAGTTGAATTCAAAAGGAAAGGCGGTGTTAGAAGCTTGAATTGCTATTCTTGGACCCGAAATAAGTGTCTTGCCTAACTTTGGTGAGGGAATAGGTATTGTGTACTATGTGCTATGTGTTTATCATGTTCAATGCATAGGTGCGGTGACGAGTACCTATGCATTGTGTGTCAAGCATGCCCGTAAGTCTATTTTGATGAAATTCTGGTTATTACTTCCATATTCATTGTATTATGAAAATTGTTTATACTTGGAAGTTGATTGTTTGTTGAAAATCCTTGTTGATAAACTTGTGATATGATGGTTCGATTGAGGACCCAATTTGTTAAGAGATATAATTGAAAGGATTGGTTATAGCTGAGACTCTTGCCGGGCAATTGTTATGATATTGACTGATATTCTCCCCTTGCTGGATGATTATGATGTGTATTTTCACTATGCTACATTCCTTGCCATCTGAGATTTGTCATTCTTTTGGTGAGGAAGAGTGTAAAGCACGAAGGGTGATGCCGTGCCATGATTTACATTGATTACA
>ML262146.1:1079-51867 GCA_005239495.1 Nicotiana undulata
AAAATCTTATGAATTTCCATGAATTAGGAAGAGGAAATTCTCAAAGAACGGAAGAAATTACGTGCGGAGGGTTACGGAAATCACTTACCTGAGTTCTTAGGCCAAGATATCTGTTCTGGCGCTCTTGGGGTCGTCAACCATGGAAGAAATGTGTTTTTCGAAAATGAATTCGCGACTTGGCTTTTTAAATGGAACTGCCCAGCAGTTTCCGCACCTGCGACTTTTAGATCGCAGGGGCGGACTCGCACCTGCGGAAATTGGGTCGTGCGTGCGGAAATGGCCTGGGCACTGGGCAATTTTCTCGCGCCTGTGGGCCTTTGTCCGCGCCTGCGGAGCCACGCCTGCGGAGAGTAGGCTGCTCCTGCGATGGCCTGGGCCCCTGGGAAAGGTCGCACCTGCAGGACTTTGTCCGCTCCTGCGGGACCGCGCCTGCGCAGGGAATTCCGTTGGTGCGAAACTCGCGCCTACGGCTCATGGACCGCATGTGCGGTCACACCAGTAAATTCCCACCAGCAGTTCAATTGCTGGTTTTTAATCCCGGTCGGGGTCCGAGAGACCCCTGGGCCCACTCGAGCCCTCGACAAATTATACCAACAAGTCCCAAATTACATGACGGACTTGCTCGAGCTCTCAGAATACTAGGAACATCATTCAAACCAAGAATAACTCTCCAAAACCCCTTAGATCAAACTTAGGATTTCAAGAAAAATTTCAACGGCTCATCAATACGCCGAACGGGTCTACACTGCTCGGAATGACCCCAAATTTTGCGAACAAGTCATAAATGACTGTACGGAACTATTGCCAGTTCCGGAATTCCATTCGGACCATGATATCACGAGGTCCAAATTCCTGGCTGAATTCCAAATCACATGAAATCCTGAATTCCAATTCAGGTGCCGAAGTACTCTCGGGTCATCAGAAACCCGAGGCGAACACACTCCCAAGTCTGAAATCAGCATCCGGAGCTGCTGGAGCTGTCAGAACTCGATTGCGAGGTCGTTTGCTCAAAATGCTGCTCGAAACCAAAATCAGCCAAATAGGCTAGCCTTCAGGAACCAAGTGTTCCTGAACTAGCCAAAACACTTCCGAATCTCGAACTACCGGCCCACACAAGTCATAAGGCACGAGTAGTCGCTATGGGAAGAGTCATTCACGGGAATGGAGTCCCAACGCACAAAACGACTGGCTGGGTCGTTACAGGCACATACCTTGTATGTCAAGGCTCAATAATTCTGACACGGAATTGGTAAATTATACACAGTTAATTAATTAGTTTATTTCTTTATTTCTTTATTTAATTATTATTAGTATTACTTTTATTATTATTTATTAATTTATTCTTATGATCATTATCATTATGGTATACATGAATTGTTGAATAAGCCTAACAGGGCTGACCAGTACTATAACAAAATTTTAATTCACACGGGAGAATTTAAACACAAGGATTTCCATCACAAGGACCTTGTCCTTACATAACTTCCACCGCGGCTCGTAGCCCGATTTAAACATCTCAAATCATATTACAATGCGAGGATCTCGTCCTCAATTCTGAATCACAAGCAACATGCGCATCGTGCCACTCGAAACCTTCCCTTTTCTTCCTTTCAATATTTTCCGTTAAACAAAATTATAACACGTAATGATAGAAACATTTATCTCAATAGAATTTCTTAATACAAGTATTTCCATAAGTAAATTTTTGAGTTACGAAGATCACCCGAGAGTGGAACATATTAGAATAATTTTATTAGATACGCATAACTGATTTAAGTTCAGAAAATCAACACTTTATAATAATTAGAGATTGTTCTTGTAATGACACCATTTAATGTAACGACCTCAGCCATACCATAGAGAGTATACCAACAGGGTGGGTCTCCACCTCTAGGAGTCTGACATCCACCTTCGACATTCCGACCCCTTTTCCCCTAGCTGGTCATATAGTTAAGTTGTAACTGCAATGGGACACGTAGCCTAGGTGTACTGATGAAATATGACTCTCTCAAGTTTGGGACAGTTTCTACCACTAGTCGCAATAAAGTCTCAACTTGCCCTGAGTCGCACAAAAATTTTACAATCATAATTGAGTCCTTAAATGAGTCTATGGACTCGATCTCTGGCTAGATGAATCGAAGTAGGAGTATGATGGGATAACTTATCGAACCTGATGGCAAATTCTGACACCGTCATATGACCTGACACAACCGTTCAAACCTTATGCGCCACGTATTATGGAGAGTCCGAGAAACAACTCTTTCAAAAGCATTTATGAGAACTGAGTCAAGTAATTGAGGTTGCATTTGCTGATCATCCTCTTCATAGGCTTGCCACAAACACCGGTGACCAATTTCTTCTTTTACCATGCCGACTCAACACTACTGAGATACCCCCTTTATTCATATACATTTCATTATTATTTTGGGGTAACTCTCATCTCTATTTACACACAATGATCACAAAAGTAGAGCCCTATACCGATAAATCTTGGCACGAACCATGTAGTCTTGAAGCTTGCTAATCATTGTACTCCTTCTGGAGCACCCCAAAATCCGCAATCGTGACTTCCACGATGAGTAGACCTCCTGTAGATTTAAAGTTGTTCGAATAACTCCTTTTGGTACTGAGGTATAGGGTTATTAAGGAGACTGACATACCGCACTTCCCAGCTTTATCTCTTACAACATCTCCGACCTTATACATTCCAAGCCAAAATCGATATAACACATGACCCCGCAATCTATTCCTTGACGGTGGACTTTTCCACTTGGCACGAAGTCATAGGTCACAATGCCTGATAATCTAATGTTAAAATTCACGGCTCATATAATTCAACCCTGTTGCTTCCAACTTATTCCCATGTTCCAAAATATTTTCACAGCAGCGGTCAAGAAAATCATGTGGGTCCTCAGAAGATGTACCACTGAAATAGAGTGGAAATAGTTTGGTAAACTTGTCCAACCTCACTAAACGGACTAGTGCATCCTGTAACACTAGAGTTACTATAAATCCTTTCGGAATCTGAATTAGTCCAACATGTACCGACTGAGCTAGAACCTCCGCGTCTAGATCCATTTGAGAATTTACAATAGGTGTTGATGTTCGAGCTTTAGACTGAGCTCCACTTCTGTCTCTTCCCCTAATCGTAGCTGTCATTAGGGCTTCACCTCTTGTCCGGTTGTAGACGCTTTGCGTGTTGTCGAGATTTGTGAGAGGACAAGAATAGACAAGTTCAATCATCAATGGTAGAATAAATTCGCACGATAGAGTAGAATAGAAGTGAAATTGTTCCTAACTTCATAGCCTCTGAGGGATAAGTACAGACGTCTCCGTACCGATCCTTCAGACTCTACCAAGTTTGTTCGTGAATTGTGAGACCTAAGCAACCTAGTGCTCTGATACCAACTTGTCACGACCCAAATTCCCAACCTCAGGGATCGTGATGGCGCCTAACACCACACTTGCTAGGCAAGCCAATGTTAGAAGTCGATTAACTAATTTCCTTGATTAATTACTTGAGCATAAATAAATAAATTCCAATTGAGCCTAATTGAAATAATTCCAAACAAAATAAAATAAAATGATAACAATAATCATTTAAATAAAACGAATCACGAACTAATTATGTAAACAACTCTAAGACTACCCCAGGGTCTGGTGTCACAATTCACGAACTACTAAAGAATACTACACATAATGGCCGAAAGAAGTAGTGTAATTATTCTGAATATAATAAAACAGTATAAATAATAATAGGAGAAGACCCTCGAAATCTGCAAACGCCGGCAGATGTACCTCGTGTCTCCAAGCGAATCGGGTGGTCGTCCTGGAATCCTCTAATGCTGATTAATACCTGGATCTGTGCAAAAGAGCGCAGAGTGTAGTATCAGTACAACCGACCCCATGTACTGAGTAAGTGCCGAGCCTAACCTCGGCGAAGTAGTGACGAGGCTAAGGCGGGGGTTTAACATCAAACCTGTGATATTAATATATATACGATAACACAATAAAACAATTCTACACGAACAAGAAAAATATATCTGAGACGATAATTATAAAACAGGAAGGAAATCTAAACACATCAATTCAAATACTGCAACAATAACAAAATAACACAACCGCCTCTTTCAGGCCTCAGCTATAACCAATCCTCAAAATTTCCAAGTTCTCAAACTTTATCTTTGAATAAAAGTAGTGCCAAAATATGAAAATAGTAATATAAAATAGAAAGTTTCAAATCTTTATTTTAAAAAAAAAAAACCACAACAGTAAAATATAAACATTTAGCTTTTCAAATCTTTATTTTCTTTGAAAATCAGTAAAAATATAAATGTCCTCCCTTATCGCTCCTTGTTGCGGCGTGCAACCCGCTCCCACCTGTCCTCCCTTATTGCTCCTCCCTAAATATATCACCCTTATTGCTCCTATTGCAGCGTGCAACCCGATCCCACCTGTCCACCCTTATCACTCCTTGTTGCGACGTGCAACCCGCTCCCACCAGACATACCATATCAATTTATGCATAAATATTTTCACAATTCAGGCCAAGCCTTTCACAATACTGTTATTTCCACAATTTCAAACAGAAAATCATATAGCTCGTAAGCTTTAACCAATATCATTTCACAATAAAACAAACCAGAATATAAGTAAACACTGTAACACTGTCAATCCAGCTCAGTCTTTTTATACTATGATAAACTCAAGAGAACATCTAACATTTTTAACACACTTACAACAACAATTGGAAATAACTCAATGAAACCCAATAAACACGCGAACCTCAACAATTATAAATAATAAACTGAATTTTTCTTATAACCTCATCAATAACCTCTCAACCATGAAACCAACAGGAATATCAAAATATATATATTTATTTCATAAAAACAATACCAAACCTCTCAACCATGTTTATATGACAAGGGAACCAGTTCAAACAACCAATACTCTTTCCAAATAGTCACAACGATAACTAACAACAATTTAACAAGGCCAAATAGTCATAGAAACAATAATGAACATGTAACAGTTAAAACAATGATCAAATAAGTGGGAACGGGAAAGAGGATCATGTTTAACAAACGATTTGGGCGGTGCATAGATACTCGTCACCAACACTATACACCACACCCATGCAATTCACGTAGCAAATAAGTGGGGAGTCCTATTCCCTCAAGCTAAAGTTAAGCCAAACACTTACCTCAATTACGCAGGCCACTCACAATCAATTATTGCTTTTCCTTTTGAATTCACCTCTAAATTGCTCGAATCTAATCAAAATTAACTTAATATCATTAACTAATGCTAAAGGAACTAACTTTATTGAAAAATATAATTTTTCCTAAGTTTTCTAAAAAAAAGTGAAAACCCGACCCCGGGCCCGCTTGGTCTAAACTCGGGGTTCGGACCAAATTACGTTTACCCATTCACCCACGAACCCAAATATACAATTAATTTCGAAATCCGACCTCAATTCGAGGTAAAGATTCGATTTTTATAAAATTCCCTAATTCTACCCAAACCCTCAATTTTTACCATGAAAATTCTTAGTTTTTGATTTAAAAGTGATGAAAAACAATGGGTAATTGAAGGAGTAAAGTTTAGAATTGATTACCTATGACTTGGGGATGATATTTGGTGAAGAAATTCGTTCCTAGGGCTGTGGGGTTCGAAAATTTGAAGAAGAAGAAGTCTACCCGTTTTGTATTTATTTTTCTGCCAGCTATTCTGTCTCGTTTCTCGTGCCAAACGATACCTAAACTCGATTTTCTTGTGTCCAATGGATTCCTTGTGAAATTCTAATGAATTTAGGCTTTTGAATCACTCAATTTGACCTTATAATGAAGGAGATATGTAGGTTTTAAGATTTGCAAATAGTGCAGGTTTTTAATACGCCGTCAGGGGTAAATTCGTAATTAACCAGACAAATCTGGGCAACCTTGGTAAAATTGCAATAAAATCCTCATACGATGTCCAAATTCGATGATTCTTTTTGATACGGGTCCGTAATTACGATACGGATCTAATACTTTATTAAAAACATAAATCGGATCTCATTTGTTCAATATGATATTATTTATGCTTGAAGAAACGACGTCGAAGTATAAGAAAGAACGATCGCAACACAACCCAAACCTATTTGAAACTCACCCGAGCCCTCGGGGCTCTAAATCAAACATGCACGCAAGTCTAAAAGCATAATATGGACTTGCTCCTTCGATCAAATCATGAAAATAACATGTAAAACAACGAATTAAACCTCAAAACTCATTATTTTCCTCAAGAACACTTATAGTTCATAACTTTTCAACCGGATGTCCGAATCACGTCAAACGAACTCCGTATTTCACCAAATTTCACAGGCAAGGCCTGAATATCATAACAAATCTGTACCGATCTCCGGAACCAAAATATGGGCCCGATACCAATGACTTCAAACATTAATTCTTTTCATTATTTCATAAATATTTCAGCAAAACAATTTCTTTCAAAAATTGATTTCTAAGGCTTGGGACCTCGAAATACATTTCCGGGCATACGCCCAGGTCCCCTATTTTACTACGGACCTTCCGGGATCGTCGGAACACAGATTTGAGTCCGTTTACTCAAAATGTTGACTCAAGTCAACTAAAACCAAATTTTGTAATTCTAAAATTATTGTTTCTTATATTTTAACATAAAAGCTTTCCGATTTCACGCTCGGACTGTGCACACAAATCGAGGTAGTTAAAATTAATCTTTTTATGGCTAATAAGCCTATAACGCAGTCTAAATTCATAAAATGACCCCTGGGTCATCACAGTAATTTACATCCCGCGAGCGATATGTAATTTCCTTCACTCTTATGGGAGCGGGTCATACGCCACGACAGATTTATAGTGCACTCTTGGTACGGGCCGGTCGATCCTTGGCAGTGCACCGGGATTTAATTAAGAATGCACTTTTGGTACGGGCCGGTCGATCCTTGGCAGTGCACCGGGATTTAATTAAGAATGCACTTTTGGTACGGGCCGGTCGATCCCCGGCAGTGCATGAACGAAGTTATACTATGATATGATGTGATTACATTGATAGACGCACTCTTTGTACGGGCCGGTCGATCCCCGGCAGTGCATAACTATTCTTCCACACGACTCCGACCGGTTGTCTTAATCCTATGTGCATGCCTGTTTGGTACCGTTTTCCTGATTTATGATTTGACAGTTGTTTGGGAAAAGAGACAGGTGAGTTGTTACTACTTTCAATATTTACTTGGAAACTCTGTATTCTCTTCACAATTGTGGTGTACTATTTACATGTCTACTGCTTTCCTTATATCCTATTTATAATATCACTGTTGGACCTTAGTGAGTATCGAGTCGACCTCTCGTCGCTACTTCTTCGAGATTAGACGGGATACTCACTGGGTACATATTTATTTATGTACTCATGCTGCACTTTCTTTTCTTCTGTACTTGACTGTACATGTCCGGAGGCTGGTATACCTGATTATCAGGCCGGTGCTAGGTTTTGATTGCGTGATCATACTTCACGGTGAGCTTCTCTTCCTGGCGACTTCCTGGCAGCACCCTGGAGTTTCTTTTGTCATGTTCTCTGTCTATTTCATTCAGAATGAGGCTCTGTATATATATTTTTGATATTTTATATTCAATAGTTGCCCGTGACACTCGTGACACTAGTTTATGGCACACACGTAGTTTGTATTTTGGGTTTGGGCTGTGTATCTATATATGTGCTTCGGTTTGGCCCTGTGCCTCTATATTTTCATGATTTTTAATGTCGTATCATGCTAGCATTATGTTGATTGTTTAAAATTGGTAATTTCTGACATGTTTAGATCAGACGGGCAAGGGGATAACATCTAGTGTCCTCTATATTGGCTTGCCTAACCCCGTTGTTGGACGCCACCGCGACCTGAACTAGGATTTAGGTCGTGACAATAATATGCTGGAATTTCATATGTAAAAAATTTAAACTCTAACATATTATTCGGATTTTAACTAAGGATATTTTTGTTCAGATTTTTTTTTCATGAAAAAACACTACATTTCGATTAATTTATACTATGATTAATTTTTCAATTAGCAATCAAGATTTTAACATTTTTGGATCTTTACACAAATAACCGGTCGCATTCACTGTTTACTTTCTAGCCAGTTTACATAAATTATATAACAGTAAATGGTTCAAATGCCCCTAAGCTATTGGAAAAGGTTTAAAAATACCCGTCATCCACCTATTGGGCTAAAATACCCTTCCATCCACTTTTTTGGTTCACTTATGCCCTTTAACCATTAGGTCAATGCTAAATTAAAAATAATTATTATTCTTTTTGTAAAACTTAAAAAAAATATTTTGAAAAAAAATATTTTTTTTTTCAAAATTTTAAAGCATTTTTCTTGTAAAAACTCAAAAACAATTTGTAAAAACAGAAACAAATGTTTTTAATAAATTATTTTTGTTTTTTAAAAATTTAAAAAAAATATAATTCAACAAGATTTTTTCGTTTTTGAATTTTGTTTTTCATTTCTTTCATTTTTTAAAGCATTTTGTTTTATTTTCGTTTTTCAGTTTTTTCTTTAAAGAAAAAATATTTTTGCTTTTTTAAAAAATCTGAAAAAATTAAAAGAAAATTCAAAAACGAAAACATTTTGTTGAAAATATTTTTTCAGTTTTTATAAAACGAAAATATTTTATTAAAAACATTATTTTTCTATTTTTACAATTTCTTTACAAAAAACATGCTTTAAAAGAACTGAAAAAATGAAAAAAATAATATTTTTTTGTAAAAACTGAATTGTTTTTTGTAAAACTTGAAAAAAGAAGAAGAAGACTTTACTAAATTAGTGGACTATTGGTGCATTAGTTTAAAAATTTTAAAATTTTACAAAAAGAATAATAATAATTTTTAATTTAGCATTGACCAACGGCCAAAGGGTATACATGAACCAAAAATGTGGATGAAGGGATATTTTTAGCCCAATAGGTGGATGGAGGGTATTTTTAAACCTTTTCCAATAGTTTAGGGACATTTTGAACCCTTTTTCGATTATATAATGATTATGCATAATAATATATGCTATAAAACAATAAAGACGAAGAAGAGTATTGCAGAGAAAGTAGAGAGAGGAAAATCTTATTGATATGAGATCAATTACAATGAAATAGAAACCCTCTATTTATAGGGGAAAAGTGACTTAGCCACCAAGTAACAAACCCTAAAATCTCTCTAACATATTGACATTCACCTTAAAATAAAATAAAATTTATAATACTCCCCCTTGAACGTCTATTCAACACATAATGTGCCTCGCTAACTAAAATAAAACCCAATGAGAAAAAAAATTCTAGAAAAGGAAAAAGAGTACACATGTTTAGAAATACGCCTTTTGGTTGCCTCGTTAAAAACATTGCAAGAAAAACCTAGTGGGATAAAACCTTGTAAGGGAAAAGAGTACAATACGTATTAACTCCCCCTAATGAGAGCATCAATTCAAATCCTTGAACCTTCGCATCCCAGTCTTGTGCACTAGCTTCTTGAAGGTTGACGTCAGCAGAGAATTGATGAATAAATCATCCATAATAACATCAATGAATATGTTGCACCTTGAAAATCTCAGCTATCATATAATCATGCTTATAGATAATTGATAATTCATTCAATGTAACATTTTCTCAAATGTTTATCATCTCCCCCCCTCATATTAGAAAAACTAACTTGCTTCCTCAACTTTGGGAACTCATCTTTGTGCGTTATGATGTTATTCAAAATATACACCGCACATCAATAATAATAAGATGGAATTATTTGGTTCCTGACCCAGAATCACTTGTGAGGGAAGAATGTAATATACTTTCGTATATAACGTATATCAAATGGATATAAATAACTTTGTTCTCATAAGAAATTGTTTAGCTATTAAGTGGAGGCACTCAATAAATTATTTTGCTAAACCTGCTGTGATGTAACCCAACTTATCAAGATGAACTGTCTTGAATAGAAAATATGAAAGTTATGCTCTAAATTAAATTATTGAGCAGTTACCTCGCAAATACTAGGTTGCAGGTTAAAAATAATCGCACATGTAACCATCTCATAGATGCATTTTATGTGGTATACATGGCTGGTGAATGAGCCCATGTTCACCTTTGATATTTTCAGCATTCATGGGATTCAATCTCAATTTTTAGTTGGCATAATAATCGTGAGAACAAGCAACATAAGAGAATTCGTAAAGAACTTTATTGTACTTTAATATTTATCCATGTGAATTCTCTTTCATTTTTGCACATCATATTTAAATTGATATGGCTAAACTAGTTATGCCAACTAGATAAATTATCAATAATTATAAACTTCAGATTTACACCATGACATGTGCAATTATCTATAAACTCCAAGTTTATTATGATATGAGTTTTAATATCAATAAACATCCACTTTATTGTGGCATTCTTTTATTTTTGTAGTATAAAATGGAGAATAAAGCGGGTAACTTTTCACATACATATTACCCCGCTACAAGTTGTAGTATTAAAAGATATTAAATCTTTACTTTACTTTATAAACTCAATAAGTTTCTTTGTGACTTACTACAACACAATAAATTGACATGATAATCAATTGTATTCCTCCAAAATAGTAATAATTGGTTTCATAGCTCTCAATTAATTTGGTACTACCACATATTCATCTACATTCATATGGTGAGTAAACTTTTAAAGAGAAAGTTATATCATTATGGTCACGGTCAAAATTATATACAAGATCTATTTCTTGCATTACCGTTGTCTTTTAATAATCACATTGTCAAAATATTGGCATAATCACAATAGGTACGTGATCAATGACCATTCATACCATAATAATGAAATTATTTTTTTATTTCATCTCAAACCTTCTTTTAGAGGCGAGTGTGGTATATTCACTACCACTAGTACGTTCATATTCTTCCAAGAATGAATATGTATTCATAAATCAGTAGATGTTGTCACATTCACATCATGAATGTACCATAATCATATATATATGCTTTACAAAATCTCAAGTCAAATCGATGACAAACATTACTTTCACAAAGTGAAGGATTATTTGTGAATCCTTATTATTCTCATTATCACAGTGATGCCGATTATAATTTCGTCTATTACCACGTCCAGAACCATTGATACCTTCACGGTAATAATTTTATCTTCTTTCAGACTTACCACATATTGCTATCACATTCTCTTAAGGGGAATGAGAATGAAGAAAATTTAATGGGACGGGTGTCACGCTCCCCTTTTCAACTCCTCCTTTCGGATGGGTCGGGGTTCTTGATATTATTGGGACAACTCGTTTCATTTTGGGAAAGGGATATGCAAGGAATCAGAGAGTCGCCACCTAACGAATTAAGGTGCGTTAGGGCACCTACTAAGGGTCATTTATAAACATAGATTTGGATAACCCGGGATAGGGTAAGGGCTTGAAATTACTCCAAGGGAAAGGTGTTAGGCACCCCTCAGAGTCCACAACTGTGATTCCCGGCCAAACAACTTTGTGAATTTTAAGCAAGTAGCATATATGCAATTAACGTTTAAACAAGTAAAGAATCTTGAAAGATTCACAGTCTAAGCACACATCCGTAACAAAATTCTTTTTTTTTTTTGTCTAAGTACACATAAGTTTTTAAAAGATTTAACATTAAGTACACCGGGGTAACAAAGGTTTTGGAGAGACTTGATGTCTGAATAGAGTTTTAGAAAGAATTATAATCTAGACATATATATAAAGGATAGGGGAAGTGCTAGGTTATTTATCCTATAGGATCACATCAGTACAATACCCAGTAATCACTCCTTAGAGAGGGGCTACACGTGGTATTAGCGCACTGGTCATCATATCCATATCTATCATTCCCACCCCTTAGCGGTTATTAAGTGAGTGTTATTTAGCGACCTACATGCGTGTTGTTACCCGTCCATTCTTAATGGCCCCGGAGGAATTTAGGACCTCTACCTATAGGCAGTTCTAGACAGACTCTTAGGTTTAAAGGAGAAAATGCTAAGGCGACAATCAAAACACGTAGGACTTCAGTAAATAAAGAACATGAAAGATCAAATAAGAGGCTCAGTTTTACCTCCGCAGATAATGCATGTAAGCAACACGACTCAAACACAAATAAGGGCAGGATTGTTGAATAGGATCCTAAGATATGATATCTAGGTGAGTATCAGAACATTGAAAGGATGCAAATTTATTTTTTATAAACTCAGAAGCGGGCCCTAATCAGTTTGCCTACTGATTTCAAGACTTGTTAAGCATTAAGCAGCATACACAAGAGACAGATTTCCAATTTTAAAAATTTAATCACCTAAGGCTTGCCTAGGCGTGGGACAATGTATAATAGAATCAGAATTACTGAAGAAAACTGTTGTAAATGGTGTTACCTAATCATGTTGTTGTAGGTGTTGCAAACATACAGGATTATTGCCAGTTGTTTAGAAATTGAGTAAAATTGTTTTATGCCCCTTTTCATGCATCAATAGTTATCCTAGGTGTAATTGAGCGAGGGAGATCCTAAAACATGATATCTAATGCATAATGGGATGCAGAATGATGCATATGTAGAATCACTATCGCAGGATTTCTAAATGCACACAAAGTCACAACATTGTGCGTAGTTTCAGAATGTACATAAGTGACGGTTTATTTAGTGTTGTCATTTACCATGGAGACAGGATTTCTAAGTGATACAATCATAGTGCCAAAGTAAGATGCTGAAACATTTATTCATAGAGCCTAAGGAGCATGGTATCTAATGCATGATATGATTTGCACATATGAGTCCTAGACATGAGTTCTATTGCGCAAATAGAAATGTAAACCTAAGGCATGGTTGCTACCCATTTGGCATGCATAGTTACCCTTCCCCTTTTCACTATCCATCCCCAATGTTATTTACAATAAATTATTACAGACCAATGCATGAATTACATAAGTGAATAAAAAGATAAGAAGTTACACTATAAGGAGCCTACCAATAGGCCCAGATCTCCAGAGTTCTCAATGCCAAGCAGTGTTTCGCAGCCTTTCATATAATCCGGGTGTGTTAGAGTTCCCTAAGGACCCCAAGGGATCTCGGACAGTGCTCACACCCATATTTTCATAATCATAGTAGAGTAAGTGCAGTAGAAGGGCCAGATCTAATGTATCAGAGTTCAGAGGGATCTCAAAGAGATCCCAAAGCAGTCACACATTAGAGGGGCAGAACCTAAGTATCTAAGAGTAGAGTGAGAGTGCTTGACATAGTTTTGAAAAGACTGAGTAGGGAAAACAGTTTGAAAAGGGTAGGGAAATCATAACAAACAACATACTAATCTCAAGATCAAAACAGCACACATGGAACAAGAAGCAGGAACTAAAACAAGTTTAGCAATCACAATCAGGGAGATGAGAGGTTGGGGATAAGTATGAAACACATAGGGGTAAGAACACAGTAGGTAAAGTTACATATAAGTTCAGAATCAAATAGATCCTAATGGGGTATCAGGTACAACATGTATCTCAAGACTATAGAGAAACCAAGTAGCATATAGCACAGACTGTTGTATGCCAGGAATCAAGGAAAACACAAGTGCAGAATCACCTTGAGGTATGCAAAAGGGGATAATGCTGAGTCTAAGGGAGGGGGACATATTAAGAATCATGCTAGTAAGCAGTAAAGTAGACATGCTAATTGCTGGTTGAACAACAGAACCATAAGTAAAACAGACTAAAAAGAGAATGAATTGCAGTAGCAAAATAAACATGTTGTTTTTTGACTTAAATTGAAATTAGGACATACCAGTATATGAGATAACAAGCACAGAATAAAGAGCAATAGATTAGAATAACCAGCCTTGGCTTGCAGCCGGCTGATAATAACAAGTAACCAGAAAGAGAAAAGAAGAGAGAGTATTTGTGTGTAAGAGAGTTCTGAACCGTGTGTGTTCTTGTGTTTGCTAATGAAAAAGTAGGGCATATATAGTTTTGAAATATGCAGAGAATAAGGTAACAAATAATAGTTCAACAAAAATTATGGAAATAAACTTCAATTATAATTAAATTAATGTAAGTACTCCCTTTAATTAAGGAGTCTTACTCAATCAGTGATAGACAATAGTAACATAAGGAAAGAAAATCGCATAGACTAATGGTAATACATAAGGAAATAGCACAACTGTAATATAGGTATAGACCATGTAATTAGGGCCAAGTTCAAAAATTTTATTTAAGGAAAATACATATGCATTAGTTTGACAGCAACATTAGGTATGAAAATAAGGCAAGAGATAAATTTGAATTCTGGAAATCAGTAAGTAAATCCTCGAGTGAGGTTCTAATTACAGGAAGTCAATATCAAATCAAGGAAAATATCACACGTTTAAGGAAATTCTCAAAATCAGTAGAGAACATTATGTAAAATCAGTGAAGTATCAATCATAGAGATTCAGGGGTTCACAAATAGAAAATAATACTGAGTTAGAAGGAATTAGCATAAGCTTATGAGAATAAACAGAATAACTCATAATAGACGAAAATCAGAAACCCTAATAGGCAAACACAGGGTAAGATCACATAAATCAGGGATTCACATAGAGCATGGCCTGAATCAACAGAATGAATATAGTACAGGCACGAGAAGTGAAAGTTCAACAACATTGATGAACAAGAAATAGAGTAGAATCGCATAATAGGCAGTAATAATTGCAACCAGAAACCCTAACAAGCATATATAGGAGTAAAATCACAAAATCGCGAAGTATTCATAAGAGCACAGTAATCATAATAGAACAATAAACATATTATCACTAAACTCAGAACCACAGATTGAAACCAAGACTTTTGGGGTTTCCTAGAAAAATGAATCAGACAAAAGGGAAAAGCTTAAATAATGCTTGAAAATCATAAGATAATGCAAAAAAATAAGAGAGAAAAGCCGTTTTGAAAAGGGGTTTAAGAACCCTAGTTTGATGACGAAGAATCGTTTTAGGGAAAACGAAATATCTTTGAGGAAAACATCATAATAACTCATGATATGCCAAGATCTGTTACAGATCTAAAGAAATCCGGCACTAGTAGTTAGGGTTTCATAGAGACAACCCAAAGAGGAGGAGAGACGACTTAGGAACCACTGGTTCTAGCCGGAAGTAGTAAGATCTTACTCGGACGGCCATGGATGGCCGGAGAATGGCATGAGAGATCATGGGAGGTGAGTGAACCGCCTCTGGTTCACTTGAGGGCTTCGAAGCAGTGATACCCGGTGTAGGAGGGAGCCATGAAGCTGGGATGGTGTCACGACCCCAAATCCTAACAGGACGTGATGGCGCCTATCGTGGAACTAAGCTAGCCAACCATCACCTTACTATGCATTTGTTCAATTATAAGAGTTCACAATTTAATAATAAGCATGCAACCAAGCATAGAATAGTGTAATTTAGTCTTAGCGTCCCAATAATAGTCTAAACAAAACCTCCCAAGTCTGGAGTCAATAGTCATGAGCATCTAAGAATAAACAAATCTAACTCTGCAAAATCTATAATATATGTATCTGAATCAAATGCTAAAACTAAATATGGAAGGAAAATGGAGAAGCTGTGGACGCTGGACAGCTACCTCGAAATCCCGTGAACTGCTGCTAATGAACAAGGCAGCTACTGCTCCAATTCGGTACCTCGATTTGCGCACAAAGGCACATGGAGTCTTTATGAGTACGCTAACTCAGTAGTAATGAAAATAAATCATAGTATGAGAAATATGGAACACACAATATAAATACACAATTTCACAAAAGCCAGTAAAACACCAAGTCACCAGGTAGTATTCATCAAATACATAAGTTCGAAATAAGTTTCCAGAAACCCTTTGAACCAAGTGTAATATCAGAATATCTCAGTAAAAAGCAGTTTGAAAACAAAGTAAATCTTAGTTTGAAAACTTAGTAAAAATCTTCATAAAACTGCCCCTTGGGCCATAATCATTTCTCGTAACAATATCTTTCTGTATTAGCCCATCAGGCAACCTCACAATCACTCTGCCCATCAGGCAACCTCACAATCACTCTGCCCATCAGGCAACCTCACAAGCACTCTGCTCAAAAGGCAACCTCACAATCACTCAGCATAAGCCCCGTGGGCAACACTCATTAGGTACCTGCGCTCACTGGGGGTGTGTACAGACTCCGCAGGGGCTCCTACAGCCCAAGCGCTATAATAAGCCACAACATGGCATAAATCACACACAATATAGGCCTGCAGCCTCACTCATGTCATATCATCCTCACAATATAGGCCAGCAGCCTCACTCATATCATAACATCCTCACAATATAGGCCAGCAGCCTCACTCAGTCAGACACTCTCAATTTGCCCTTCAGGCCATAAATATACCGGGTTCTCGACCCAAAAATAATGTTTCTTTTTCAAGAAGTAGTATCAAAATACTATGAGTGTCAAAACAATTTCAGAGAAAAGACTGAGTGAAAAATCATAACATATCAATGAGGAAAATAGTAAAAACATCCCCCAAGGGGTAAATAGATCGGCACTAGGCCCCAAACATGGCTTACATCCCAAATCATATCAAGTATATATAGTACTATTGGAAATAAGCTTTAAAAGCCGTTTCGCAACTCAATAGTCGCCTAAGTAAGGAATATATCTCCAAAGTTTCAACCTTTGCATTTCAAAACCCGTGAAAGGGTGCATAGTCCGGGGTTTTATACCCTCAGGACATGATTTAAAGACATTACTTACCTCAAAACTAGCCCGGAAACTATTCTGCAATGCGCTTGCCTCTCGAATCAAACTCTGAAGGCTCCAAATCTAACAAGTTCAAATTTTTATCATCAATATATGCTTAAGGAACGAATTCCAATAGAAAGATATCAAATTTAGCTCAAAAATCAGAAATTGGTCAAAACCCGGCCCCCGATCCCGCGTCCCAAAACTCAGAAATTTTTATACAAAATTGTTCTTCATCATCTCACGAGTCCGTACATATAAAGAACATCAAATTCGGGGTCCGTTTGCCCCCTCAAATCGACCCCTAAAGGTCTCATAATCTCTTCCCCAAACCCACCTTTTTCTATTGATTTTCATGAATTAAATGCTGAGATTATATTCTATAATCACCCATAAACGAGTTTTAATGATCAAAACACTTACCTCTATGAAGAGCACTGATTTCCCTCTTCAGAAATCGCCCCCAAAGCTCTATGTCCGTACACAAATGGTGTAAAAAGGGTTTAAGTCGCGGAGGGTTTATTTAAATATGCCCAGTGATTTCTTCACTGCGATCGCGTGTCGCGATCGCGATTCACAAAACCTCACTCACACGCGATCGCAGCTCTCATCACGCGATCGCGAAGACCATTTGGCCTCGCCCCCACGCGCCTGCCTTGGCCCTACGCGATCGCGATCAAGGCCACGCGATCGCACTGCTCTAGCCTGCCAAGCTATGCGATCGCAGACGCAATTACGCGATCGCATAGAAAAATTTTACCTGCCTCGACTCTTACTCTACGCGATCGCGGCCTTTTCCATGCGATCGCGATGCAAAAATCCCTACTGCACCAAAATCAGAAAACCAGCAATTTTCTAAGTCCAAAAATGCCCGTTAACCACCCGAAATCAATCCCGAGCCCCTCGGGACCCCAACCAAACTTACCAACATATACCATAACATTAGTAAAACTTAGTTGCACTCTCAAAACACCAAATTTATGTCGGATTCAAGCCTAATTACTTTGATATTTCTAGAATCCACCAATGATGCCGAAACTATCCAAAACAACTCCGATTGATATGAAATTTTGCAGACACATCCAAAATGACGTTACTTACCTGTTCCAACTTTCAGAATTCCATTCCGACCCCGATAGCCTATTTTCCACTGCCAACCGGAAATCGCCAAAAAATAACTATCGCCAAAAACTAACTTTCGCCAATTCAAGCCTAATTCTACACCGGGCATCACAAAATTATTACGGACACACTCCTAAGTCCCAATTCACCTAAAGAAGCTATTCGAGCCATAAAATTTGCATTCCGAGGTCGTTTACCAATATGTCAACTCTCAGTTGATTTTTCCAACTTCAAGGCTATTTTTAAAGACTGAATGACTAAACTCTCACTACAACCATTCTAATTTCAAGCCTACCAACTCTAACACATCAATAACAGTATAACCAACCTATAACAAGTCAATAACAGTAATTATAATATAAATTCTATGGAACGACCGTCCGGGTCGTTACAGATGGTGGTGAAACCACCATGGTTTCCGGCAAGGAGACAGCAGATGAGAGCTTAGGTTAGTAGAGGGGGGTGAGAGAGATAAGAGAGGTGAGAGAGATGCAACATCGGAAGAATGAGGGGGAAATGAGAGGGGGGGGGGGGTAGTCTTAAGGATTAATTATGGTAAGGGGGATCTGGACTGTTGATCAATTTTGATCAACGGTCAAGATTAAGTCCAGATTGGGCCGGGTAGATTTAGGAATTGGGCTTGGGTTTTGTTGGATTATTTTAATTAAGTGAGGATCATGTCTTAATTAGGCTAAAATTGAAATATAAGTGGCTAGCTGTTAAATACCTAATTAAATTAGATAGAACAAATTATAAAATAGCTAATAATTGTGTAAAAATGAAATTCATGCTTAAAAAATAAATGAAAATGACTACTCAGTATTTAAAAATACAAATGGTTAATTACTGAATAAAAATAGTATAAAATCATATGATTAGGCTATAATTGCAAAGTTATTACAATTATAGCCAAAATGTGCCAATTTGGCTAATTATGAAATAATTTGGTCTTAATAGGACCAAGAATAATACATGAAATCGAGAAATGCTTTTGAAATCATTTGTAATGCAATTTTGTAGTTATTTATTGGAAATAAAATACTGGATAAATTAAAAATAAATTAATAAAATATAGGAAAAATTATGGAAAAATACCAATTACTATTAATGTATGATTTTGAAGGTATTATGCAATTTTAAAAAAAATATTTTGAGGAAATATTGGGTATCAATTGCTGCCCCACTTTACCCGGAAAGGATGAAAGAGTTGTCGAGTAAAGATATGATGGCCAATTTTGACCGAGCAAAACGGAGTGAGAGATTTAGGCCGCACCCTGGCTTCTGAGCTACCTACATATCCCTGGTTTTATAGGAATCAGGACGTGTGTAGTTCCGTATCCATCGGCGAAGTATATCAATGGAGTTATCCCAAGAATGAACACAACATCAAGGGCTGGATGAGTGAATGGTTTATGGGAGTGGCTAGGTTTGATATGGTTAGGAGAACTAGACCGGGATCGCTCCTGCTAGGATAGTCGTCGCTTGCCGGGTTACCTGCAAATACAACAATACAAGCGCATACTGTGCGTAAATTTAAACATGATGCAAGTTCACGTTGGACTCTGAATGTTGTCTTTGGACGGTTTAGGATGATGTCCTCTGACCATGATGTTCGGGGCCATGAATTGTTTGATTAAGGATTCGCAAGCCATGAAATGATGTTCTCGGGCCATGGAGATGGTGCCTCCGAATGATGACGCCTTTGAATAATGATATGCAAAATTGAGAGAGATCCTCAGTCCATGACATGATGTTCCCGGGCCATGAATATGGTGCCTTCGAACGATGACGCCTTCGGACAAGTTTGCGATATTTTAGCCCATGAGATGCAATAGTATGATTTCCACAAAACAAAGCTTTGTCTTGGGAACTGGAGGGCAGAGCTTAGCCCGAAAGAGAAGCAAAGTAAATGATGCTTGAGAGTCAGCGCTTAGTCTTGGTGAAAAAGTTAATTGGATGCAGAGCTTAGCCTCATGCAGGATGAAGGCAGAGATTAGCCTTATGCAAAGGGAAGGCAGAAAGGTAGCCTTATGTAGAGGAAGGCAGAAAGGTAGCCTTATGCAGATGGAGGTAGAGCTTAACCTCATGCAAGTGAAGGCATATCTTAGCCTTATGCAAAGGGAAGGAAGAAAGGTAGCCTTATGCAAGCGGAAGGTAGAAAGTTAGCCTTATGCATAGGGAAGGCAGAAAGTTAGCCTTATGCAGAGGGAAGGCAGAAAATTAGCCTTATGCAAGTGGAAGGCAGAAAATTAGCCTTATGCAGATGGAGACAGAGCTTAGTCTCATGCAAGATGAAGGAAGAGCTTAGCCTTATGCAGAGGAAGGCATTTCTTAGCTGGTAGTAGATTGCGGTATCGTGAGCATTGTGACTGCGGGGCATTGTATATTTGTGACGATAGAAAATGTCGGCACGTGTGATGGTTTTCGTGACTCTGAACAAGTTCTTTCTTTGTGTGGACAGTGAACTTTAGCATATGCAACTGTGTTGCGATTTGTGACTCCTTTGCATGTTTTATTCTTTGTTCCAACATCCAAAGAAAAATCGTGAGTTCTGTAAATGGGGAGGGTTGGTTTTTTTCCCGCTGGCTTTGCTGACTCGTATGTTCGATCTAATTATCCCGTTCATATCATCGGGGTAGAGTTTGATAAACAGAGCTGTTTTCAAGAGTAAGTATGCATGATTTCCTAAAGATATAGTATAAGCAAATATTTTAAAATAATTCAGATGAACCGACGACAGTGACACGGTTCAAGACATTGCAACCTCTCATGCTACGAAATTTTGAGGATCCTCCTCAAAATTCTGCCCCAGTTTGATGGGTTGACGCTTCTGACTGTTGCACATGCAGTGATCGGCTGAACTTGCTTCAGAATTTTGAGGGTCCCCAATTTCCAATTGCGGGGAAAAGTGAGATATTAATTGAATTGTGACCGAACCCATAGGGCTGCCTAGGTATCCCCTCTTAAATGGGAATCAGGTCAGGCGTAGTTCAGTTTACATCATTTTGAGAAAAGCATAAGAGATTACACATAATAAAGTTTGACTGCATCTGAATTGATTGGTTTCGGCCAAACATCTCCGTCCATTTCTGCAAGTATAAGTGCTCCTCCTGTCAATACTTGGTGGACCATATACGAACCTTGCCAGTTGGGAGAGAATTTCCCTTTGGCTTCATCTTGATGCAGAAAGATCTTTTTTAACACCAGCTGCCCTGGTGTGAACCGTCTTGGCTTAACCCTTTTGTTGAAGGCTCTGGACATTCTGTTCTGATAAAGTTGACCATGACATATTGCATTCATTCTTTTCCCATCTATGAGGGCCAGTTGCTCATAATGACTCTTGATTCATTATGCATCGCTGAATTCACCTTCTTGTATGATTCTTAACAAAGGGATTTCCACTTCGGCAGGAATAACAACTTCTATACCGTAAACCAACGAGTAGGGATTTGCCCCAGTTGATGTGCGGACTGTGGTGCGGTATCCCAATAAAGAAAATGATAGCTTTTCGTGTCACTGCTTGTGCTTTTATATCATCATCCTCAATATCTTCTTGATGTTCTTATTGGCGGTTTCTACAACTCCATTCATCTGAGATCTATAGGCTCTGGAATTCTTGTGCCTGATTTTGAAAGTTTCGCAATCATCATATCGCTGTTGAGATTGGAACCGTTGTCGGTGATGATTGACTCTAGAACTCCAAAATGACAAACAATACGATCGCGGACAAAGTCTACCATGACTTTCTTAGTTACTGCTTTGTAAGATGCTGCTTCAACCCATTTGGTCCTGTGTCCATTTGAGGAGGTATGCTCGATCGGTCCAATGATGTCCATTCCCCAAGAGGCGAACGGCCAATGCGAGCTTGTTGCATTGAGCTCATTTGGGGATACCGTTATCATATCTGCATGTACTTGACATCGGTAGCATTTCCGGACATACTGGATGTAGTCCGTTTCCATGGTGATCCAGAAGTAACCGGCTTTGAGTATCTTCTTGGCCAAGACAAAACCATTCATATGTGGGCCACAAGTCCCAACATGTATTTCTTCAAGTAGTTTGGAGGCTTCCTTTGCATCGACACACCTTAATAACCTCAAATCGGGAGTCCTCCAGTACAGGATTCCTCCGCTATTTGTTGGACAATCTCCGAAGCGTGCGTTTCTGAGTATGATTTGCAAGCTCTGGGTATTTTCCTTTTCCAAGTACTCCTTGATATCATGGAACCATGGTTTTCCGTCTGCTTCTTCTTCAACATGGGAACAATATGTCGGCTTGCTATGGATCTTTACTGGAATAGGATCAATGAAGTTCTTATCTGGATGTTGCATCATGGATGATAGAGTTGCCAATGTATCGGCGAACTCGTTTTGAATGCTGGGGACATGCCAAAATTCTGTCTTTGTAAACCTCTTTCTTAATTCCTGCACGTGGTGCAAATATGGCCGTATCTTGGAATTCTTAGTAGCCCATTCCCCTTGTACTTGGTGTATTAGCAGATTTGAATCACCAATCACTAGCAGTTCCTGAACATTCATGTCAATGGCCATGTTGAGCCTTAAGATGCAAGCTTCATATTCTGCCATATTGTTGGTGCAGGGGAATCTGAGTTTAGCAGATACCGGATAATGTTGACTAGTCCCCGATATCAGGACAGCTCTGATGCCGGCTCCTTTGAAATTTGCTGCTCCATCGAAAAACATTCTCTAACCGTCATAGGATTCTGCAATATCTTTTCCTATGAATGACACTTCTTCATCGGGAAAATACGTTTTCAAGGGTTTGTATTCCCCATCCAAAGGGTTTTCAGCAAGATGGTCTGCCAACGCCTGTCCTTTGACTGCTTTCTGAGTCACATAGACAATGTCAAACTCACTCAACATGATTTGCCATTTGGCCAGCTTGCTAGTGGGCACGGGCTTCTGAAATATGTACTTCAAGGGATCCATCCTTGATATGAGATATGTGGTGTAGGCACAAAAGTAATGCCTCAGCTTCTGCGCTACCTAGGTTAGAGCACAGCACGTACGTTCCAATAGAGAATATCGTGCCTCGTATGGAGTGTACTTCTTACTCAGATAATAAATAGCCTGTTCTTTTCTTCCTGTCTCATCGTGCTGCCCAAGAACGCAACCAAAAGCTCCATCTAATACTGCGAGGTAGAGTAGAAAATGTCTACCTTGCTCAGGTGGTACCAAAATTGGCGGTGTTGACAAGTACTCCTTAATTCTGTCGAAGGCCTTTTGACAATCCTCAGTCCATTTGGTCGCAACATCTTTCTTCAACATCTTGAAGATTGGTTCACATATGATCGTGGATTGAGCTATGAACCGACTGATGTAGTTAAGGCGGCCTAGGAAACTCATCACATCTTTCTTGTTCCTCGGTGGTGGTAACTCTTGGATGGACTTGAACTTTGACGGATCCAATTCTATCCCTCGTCGGCTGAAGATGAACCCGAGCAATTTCCCTGCAGGAACTCCGAATGCACACTTTGCGGGGTTTAGTTTCAGATTGTATTTTTGCAACCTATTGAAGAACTTCCTCAGATCTTCTATGTAGTCGGTGGCTTTCTTGGACTTGATAATGACATTGTTCACATATACCTCGATCTCTTTGTGTATCATATCGTGGAAGACAGTGGTCATAGTTCTCATATAGGTGGCTCCATCGTTCTTCAGGCCGAATGACATTATCTTGTAGCAGTACACTCCCCACGGTGTAATGAAAGCCATTTTCTCAGCGTCTTCCTCGTCCATCCAGATTTGATGGTAACCGGCGAAACAATCCATGAACGACTGAAGTTTATGCTTGGCACAATTTTAAATCAGGATGTGTATGTTAGGGAGAGGGAAATCATCCTTTGGACTGGCCCGGTTGAGATCCCGCTAATCGACACAGACTCTAACCTTTCCATCCTTCTTAGGCACTGGCACGATGTTGTCTAACCATGTTGGATACTCAACTAACCTGAGGACCTTGACGTTGATCTGTTGGAAGCTTGCTTACTGGATTCCGTCAAATGTTCAGGTGCATAGACCCTGCCGGTCCTTGTCATTCCCTATGCAGCGGTAGCTTCTTTAATTTTGATTTTTCCTTTCCTTCTTGCCTCAGCTACATAATCTCATGATATATAATTGGTGTAAAAGGGTGGCGTGGTTGACACCGCCATTGTGATTGGTGCAACTACTTTCACTTCGAATGGAGTAGGTGCCTTAGAAAGTGGCATAACTTTAACCTCGAATGGCACAGGTGCATCCGCAGGTGGTGCCGTTTCAAACTCAAATGGGACTGACGCCATTACCTCAACATCTCCGGAAGGGTGAATCTGTACTATGATAGGATTGAGAGTGACTAATGGCTTCTTTGGGTCATCACCTTCTATGATCAACCCAATCGACCCCTCTGGGTCCCAATCTTCTTCTACCTCAATCATGTTGACCCCTCCACCCTTGTGGTCTGTGAGCGGATTGTTGCAGACATTGGGAGTAGATTCCTTGGCTAGAATGACCTTATTGTCGATCATAGCCGGTCTGACTAAACCATCCCGATTGTCTTCTAACCACCCTAAGTAGAAAGGTGCATAGCCTGCGTGATACCTGTCTGGTTCAATTATGTCCTTTTCCATTATGATCTTGCACAAACTTGCACTTGTAAAGTATATCATTATCTTGGAAGTCAGCTCGGAAATGAATCATCTTGTCGACCCTTGGTACAATTTGTTTTCTTCCAGCTTGTCTCATAACCCGGAGAGTAACGTATAGACATATTCCTCTCAGCCTGATTAGCACCAAGTGTGGTGCATTCCTCGACCTGACGATGAATTCTTCTGTTGGAAACCACTTGAACATCCACTGTATCTGCTCCTCAGTCAAAGTATCAAAGAACTTTACCCATTCCTTGGCAGTCTCTGGCTGGGTAAACCTGTCGGGAATGTATGTCATCCGCTTAGGGTGATGGAAGGCGATGTGATCTGTCACGACCCAAATCCTAATTCAAGTCGCGATGGCGCCCAAAAGCGGGGTTAGGCAAGCTGATATAACCTTCACTAAGTGATAACCTTCGCATTCGGTCAAACAAATCAATAAACCAGTCTAAAACAACTAACATGATACTAGCCTTGAGTGAAGGTAAATTCACTGTAAATACAAAGACGAAATAAAACATATACATGCATACACAACCCAAAACCCAAAAAAATATATACCGTGTGTGCGCCAGGAACTAGTTTCACGAGTGTCACGGGCAACTACTGAATATACAATGACTACAATATATACAGGGTCTCAGTCTGAATGAAATAGACAGAGAGTATAACAAAAGAACTCCAAGGTGCTGCTAGGAAGTCGCCCGGAAAGCGGCTCACCGTGAAGTATGACCACGCTATCAATATCTAGCACCGGCCTGAAAATCAGATGGACCAGCCTCCGGACCTGTACAGTCAAGTACATAAAAGGAAAGAAAGTGCAGCATGAGTACATATATATAAATATGTACCCAGCGAGTATCCCATCTAAACTCGAAGAGGTAGTGACGAGAGGTCGACTCGATACTCACTAAGGTCCAGCAACATAATATAGAACAAGATAAGGCTAAAGCAATAGGCATGCGAAACAGTAAACAACAAGTATATGAACACATAATGTAACACAAGTAAGAACACCAAGTACTAGTTCCTCTTATCCAACAATACCTTGCCAATGCTACCATATGTGATCCAGACTCAAGTGTACATATACCGACACGGACAAGAAAACCGGCCGGTGTCATAAGGTAGGTTATAAGGACTGAGGTCATAAGCTCCCCACGATCGCGAATCATACCTGCGACTCGTGTGCTGTAAAATCTCCCCACGATCGCACATCATGCCTGCGACTCGTGTGCTGACTCGATAGTAATAAGCTCCCCACTATCGCGCATCATGCCTGCGACTTGTGTGCTGACTCGATAGTAATAAGCTCTCCACGATCGCGCATCATGCCTGCGACTCGTGTGCTGACTCGATACTAATAAGCTCCCCACGATCGTGCATCATGCCTGCGAATCGTGTGCTGACTCGATAATAATAATAGTATTTACATATAGGTACCTACGGGTACCGACTCGACCGTGAACTCAATAGGATTGTTTCAATATCATATCACTGATAGCCAATTAAGATTTACCTCATCATACTTTTACCTCCCCAAGTTAATTCAACAATAAACATAATTTATAATACATATAATGGTTTAAATAAGGCACGAAATGGCATGCTCGTGGGTCCTACGGCTACCCGACATAATAATATAGTCGCCACGTAAGGACTCTCATCACTTGGTACGTACGCGGCCCCCTCAACATGTACACATAGCAAACAAGGAACCTATGGGGACATTTCCCCGTTACAAATTTTGAAAGGAGATTCACCTCGTGACGATATCACCCCTCGGATCAAGGATGCGCCCGAATCTCTGAAATTCACCCTCGACGGCTCGCAACTAACCAAACATGGTATAATTGAATTAATTTAGGTTCCAAGAAGAATAATTAACAATAAGTCCTAAAATTAAGCATTCTTGACCATTTCCAGAATTTTGACCCCGGGCCCACACGTTTGGATTTCAAAAATTCTTGAAGGAATCACCTACCCGAAGTCTAAGGATCGAAGTTATGTGATTTATACAAGGATTCATAGCCTCAAATGAATAATTCACCAATTTATTCAAAGCCCTAGAATTTCTATACACATTTTAAGATTTTTTTGATTCTTTAGGAATCAAACCCGTTGAATTCTATGCATAATAGTGAAAAATAGAAGAGAATTACTTACCTCTACAGTGGGTGGTCGTGGGAGGTGTTGCTCAAACTTGGATGCTCTCTAATGGAGGTTGATGGTGGATAAAAATGAAGAAAACCCGTATTTTTGGACATTTAAAGGGGCTGGCAACAGTGATTTCCGCACCTGCGACCTTGGGACCGCAGGTGCGGTCTCACACCTGCGAGAATATCATCGCCCCTGCGGAAAAGGGCCTGGGACCCTGGCATCGCACCTGCGGAGAAGGAGTCCGCACCAGCGGTCCCGCTCTTGCGGAAAAAGGGTCGTGCCTGCGATGGGGGTCGCACCTGCGACTGAGAGACCGCAGGTGCGGTCACACTAGAAGTAGCTGCACCAGCAATGGGTTTTGCTGGTTTTTGGCCTCGTTCGGGGTCCGGGTGGCACCTGGGCCCACCCGAGCCCCCGTCAAAACATACCAACAGGTCCCAGATCATAATACGAACTTGCTCGAGCCTACGGAACACTCATAACATCGCAAAAACTCAAAATCACCCTCCTAAACCCCTGAAATCATAACCTAATACTTTGAAATTTCTAGAATTCATTTCATTGCGCCGAACGGTCTATACTACTCGGAATGACCTCAAAATTTGTAGACAAGTCATAAATTACTATAAGAAACTATTCCTGGTCCCAAAATTCCGTTCAGACCTCGATAGCATAAAGTCCCATTTCAAGCCAAATTCCAAACTTAAGGAAATCCTGATTTCCATTCCAGGCGCCGAAATGCTCCCGGGTCGTCAGAAACCCGAGCCGAACATACGCCTAAGTCCGAAATCATCATACGGAGCTACTGGAGCTGTCAGAACTCGATTCCGAGGTCATTTGCTCAAAATGTTGACCGAAGTCAAACTTGGCCAAATAGGCCAACCTTAAGGAACCAAGTGTTCCTAAACCACTCAAATCATTTCCAAATCCCGAACCACCCGCTCCCGCAAGTCATAAAGCACGAGTAGCCGCTATGGAAGGTTTCATTTAAGGGAACGGGGTCGTAATACGCAAAACGACCGGCTGGGTCGTCACATTCTCCCCCTCTTAAACAAACGTTCGTCCTCGAACTGGTCTAGAATTGTACCTGAAGTGCTGAAAAGCTGCGGATATCTGCTCCGCATGTCCTCCTCGGACTCCCAAATCGCCTCCTCGTATGGCTGGCCCCTCCACTGAACCTTAACCGGAGAAACTGTCTTGGACCTCAACTGGCGGTCCTATCTATCAATAATGGCCACTGGCTCCTCCTCGTAACTAAACTGCTCGTCCAACTGAATAGTGCTATAATCAATCACGTGAGAGAAGTCAGCGTGATACCTCCGAAGCATGGATATGTGGAAAACTGGATGAACACCTGATAAGGCTGTAGGTAAAGCAAGCTCATAAGCAATCTCTCCGACTTGCTTCAACACCTCGATAGGACCAATAAACCTAGGGCTTAGCTTGCCTTTCTTACCGAATCTCATGACGCTCTTCATCGGTGAAACCTTCATCAGGACCTTGTCTCTCTCCATGAATGCTATATCACGCGCTCGCTGATCTGCATAGCTCTTCTGCCTAGACTGAGTTGTGCGAAGCCTCTCCTGAATCACCTTCACTCTCTCTAAGGCATGTCTCAAAAAATCTGTGCTATATAACTTGGCCTCGCCAGGCTCAAACCACCCAATAGGAGAACGACATCGCCGACCATATAGAGCCTCAAATGGAGCCATCTCGATGCTGGACTGATAGCTATTATTGTACGCAAACTCCGCCAAAGGCAAGAACTGGTCCCACTGACCTCCAAAATCAATCACACAGGCCCTGAGCATATCCTCTAATATCTAAACCGTACGCTCTGACTGGCCATCAGTCTGAGGATGAAATGCTGAATCGAGGGCTATCTGAGTGCCCATCTCACTGTGCAAAGCTCTCCAGAAGTGCGAGGTGAATTGAGGACCTCGATATGAGATGATAGACACCGGCACACCATGCAGTCGGACAATCTCTCTCATGAAAATCTGAGCCAGCCTATCTCAAGTATAAGTAGTAGCCACAGGAATGAAATGCGCTGATTTGGTCAGTCTATCCACAATGACCCAAACCGCGTCAACCTTCCGCAATGTTCGAGGCAACCCAACTACAAAGTCCATGGTGATGCGCTCCCACTTCTACTCCGGAATGGGCATCTGCTGAAGTAGGCCCCCTGGCCTCTGATGCTCGTACTTGACCTACTGACAATTAAGGCACCGAGCTACATACCGCACAATATCCTTCTTCATCCGCCTCCACGAGTAATGGTGCCTCATATCACGGTACATCTTCGTCGCCCCTGGATGAATAGAATACCTCGAACTGTGCGCCTCTGCTAGAATGCTCTCCCTCAGGCCATCAATATCAGGAACACACAATCTACCCTGGAGTCTCAGTACACCATCCTCGCCCAAGGTAACATCCTTGGCCCTACCCTGGACCACGGTATCTCGAAGTTGTGCCAAACACGGGTCATCAAACTGTCGAGCCTTGATCTCTCCCAATAACAAAGACTGAGAAACCACATGAGCTAGAACTCGATGAGGCTCAGAAAGATCTAATCTCACCAGGAGATTGGCCAAGGGCTGAATGTCCAAGGCTAGAGGTCTCTCCTCCGCTGCAATGTAAGATAAATTGCCCATACTCGCTGCTCTCCTGCTCAAAGCATCTGCCACTACATTTGCCTTGCCCTGGTGATACAAAATAGTAAGATTATAGTCTTTTAACAACTCAAGCCATCTTCGTTGCCTCAGATTAAGGTCCTTCTGCTTAAATAAATGCTGCAAACTGCGATGGTCAGTGAAGACCTCACAAGACATGTCATATAAGTAGTGTCGCCAAATCTTCAAAGCATGAACTATCGCTGCCAACTCCAAGTCGTGCACATGATAGTTCTTCTCATGAACCTTCAGTTGGCGTGAAGCATAAGCAATAACTCTGCCATCCTACATCAACACACATCCTAACCCGACGCGTGAAGCATCGCAATATACAATATACGACCCTGACTCGGAAGACAATGATAGAACTGGAGCTGAGGTCAATGCTGATTTGAGATTCTGAAAGCTCGCCTCACAGTCGTCGGACCATCGAAACGGGGCATTCTTTTGAGTCAATCTGGTTAATAGGGCTGCAATAGAAGAAAACCCCTCCACGAACCGACGGTAATAGCCTGCTAAACCCAGAAAGCTCCTGATCTCTGAAGCTGAGGTAGGACGCGGCCAACTCTGAACTGCCTCTATCTTCTGAGGATCAACCTTGATACCCTCTCCTGAAACCACATGCCCTAGAAATTCCATGGACTCCAGCCAAAACTCGCACTTGGAGAACTTAGCATATAGTTTCTGCTCTCGCAAGGTCTGAAGCACAACTCTCAAATGCTGCTCGTGCTCAACCAAGCTCCGTGAGTAGATCAATATATCATCAATGAAAACAATAATGAAGGGGTCGATATACGTCCTGAATACCCTATTCATCAAGTCCATAAATGCTGCTGGGGCATTAGTCAGGCCAAAGTACATCACTAGAAACTCATAGTGACCATATCTGGTGCAGAATGCAGTCTTCGGAACATCAGAAGCCCGAATCTTCGACTAGTGATAACTCGATCTCAGGTCAATCTTAGAAAACACACGAGCACCCTGCAACTGATCAAACAAATCATCAATGTGCGGTAGAGGGTACTTATTCTTGATGGCCACTTTATTCAACTGGCGATAGTCAATGCACATTCACATAGACCCATCCTTCTTCTTCACAAATAAGACTGGAGCACCCCACGACGACACACTCGGCCTGATGAACCCCTTGGCCAACAACTCCTCAAGCTGCTCCTTCAACTCCTTTAGCTCCTTAGGAGCCATACGATAAGGGGGAATGGAAATAGGCTGAGTATCTGGAGCCAAATCAATACAGAAGTCAATATCTCGATCTGGAGGCATGCCTGGAAGATCTGCAGGAAACACATCTGGAAACTCCCGAACAACCGGTACTGAATCAATGGTAGGAGACTCGGCGGTGGTGTCCCGCACATAAGCAAGGTAAGACAAACACCCTTTCTCGACCATGTGCCGAGCCTTCATAAAAGAAATGAACCTACTGAATGACCTAACTGAAGAACCCCTCCACTCCAATCTCGGTGACTTAGGCATGGCTAACGTAATTGTCTTGGCATGGCAATCCAACACAGCATGATAAGGAGATAGCCAATCCATTCCCAAAATAACCTCGAAATCAACCATATCAAGCATTAACAGGTCGGCTCTGGTCTCAAGCCCACAAAAAGCAATCACACAAGCTCGGTAGACTGGTATACCACTACAGAATCGCCCACAGGAGTGGATACATACAAAGGAGAACCCAAGGACTCACAAGCAACATCCAGAGAATGGACAAATAATGTTGAGTTATATGAATATGTAGACCCTGGATCAAATAGCACTGAAGCCTCTCTACCACAAACTGAAATAATACCTGTAATCACAGCGTCTGAGGCCACTACGTCTGCCCTGGCCGGAATAGCATAGAACCTGGTTGTAGCATTTGATGACTGAGCTCCCCCAGGAAGAGCTGGAGCTGAATGACCCCCTCCTGACTTGCCTCCCCCTCTAGGACGGCTCCTGCCAATCTTACCTCCACCCCTAGGTGGTCGAACTGCTAGTGCGGGACCCATACGCTGGTGACTCTGCTGAACGGCCTTGCCCCTAAAGCATCCCTCTTCACGTGGCCTAAGTCCCTACAATCGTAATATCTCAGATGTGACATACCCTGCTGGCCTGAAGAGTAAGAGTCTCGAATGGATGGAGGACGGTAGGAGCGCTCTGGCATGGCACTGAACTAAGGCCTCACTGAGACACCCCTGGGAGGAAATGGAGGTGCTGAATATGAAGGCCTACTGAACTGACCTCTACCCCTAGCTGGGGTACCCCTTAAGTTACCTATGAATCTGGCCCTCTTATCATGCTGACCCTGCTAACCTGACTGACCCTGCTCCCTGCTCCTCGTACGGTAACCCTCGATCCGTCGAGCTATCTCGACTACTAGCTGAAATGGGGTACCCATCTCTACCTCTCTAGCCATGGAGGTCCTAATACCTGGATGTAAGCCTGCTACAAACCGTCACACCCTCTCTGCTTCAGTGGGCAATATCATAAGGGCATGGCGGGATAACTCTGAAAACCTCGCCTCATAGTCAGTCACGGACATCTGTCCCTGCTCTAACCTCTCAAACAGACCCCGAAGCTCCTCCCTCTCAGACAATGGAAGGTATCTGTCCAGAAATAGCTGTGTAAACTGCTCCCAAGTAACCGGTGGAGAACCTGCTGGCCTACTGAGCACATAAGACTGCCACCATCTGCGAGCTCTGCCCTCTAACTGGAAAGTGGTGAAATCTACCCCGTATGACTCCAATATCCTCATATTGTGCAGTCTGTCCCTGCACCTGTCGATGAAATCCTGGGCATCCTCACCCTGCTCGCCCCCGAAGCCTGGAGGACGAAGTCTAATCCATCTTTCTAGTAACTTCTGTTGGTCTCCCTCTGCAATGGGCCTGGGATCTAGCTGTGCTACTATAGGCTGAACCCCAATCACGGGCGGTGTACCCGAAATAAGATGTGCTGCTGTCGGTCCTGTGGCCTGAGCGGTAGAGGTCTTAACTCCCCCTCCTTCCTAAGAAGTAGCAGGATCTGATGGAAGTACCCCTGCCTGGGACATAGTGTCCATAAACCTCAATAAGCGGCCCATAACCTCCTAGAAGCCTGGCGCCGTCATAAAGTCTGTTGGAGCAGGAGCAACTGGAGGCAACTCATCCTGCTCCTCGATAATAGGATCCTCAGGTGGTGCAAATGGTACGGCTCTGGGACGTCCTCGTCCTCTAACTCGGGCAGGTGCCCTACCCCTGCCTCCACCACGACCTCGAGTGGCGGGGGTAGAAGCCTCTCCCGGATCAGGTAAATGAGAAGCACGCGTCCTCACCATCTGTGAGAGAACAGAAGGTCAAGTTTGAGTACATTATTGATTGCACGATAGGATATGAACAAAAAGAGTTTCTTAACACGCCATAGCCTCCTGAAGATAAGTACAGACGTCTCCATACCGATCTGCAGGACTCTACTCGGTCTGCCGTGACTCGTGAGACTACGTGAACCTAAAGCTCTGATACCATGTTGTCACGACCCAAATCTTAATTCAAGTTGTGATGGCGCCCAACAACGGGGTTAGGCAAGCCGATATAACCTTCACTAAGTGGTACCCTTCCCATGCGGTCAAACAAATCAATAATTACAAGTCAAAAACAACTAACATGATACTAGCCTTGAGTTAAGGTAAAATCATAGTAAATACAAAGACGAAATAAAACATATACATTGATACACAACCCAAAACCCAAAAAAATATATACCGTGTGTGTGCCGGTAACTAGTGTCACGGGAAACTACTGAATATACAATGACTACAATATATACAGGGTCTCAGTCTGAATGAAATAGACAGAGAGTATAACAAAAGAAACTCCAGGGTGCTGCTAGGAAGTCGCCCGAAAAGCGGCTCACCGTGAAGTATGACCACGCTATCAATATCTAGCACCAACCTAAAAATCAGATGGACCAGCCTCCAGACCTGTACAGTCAAGAACAGAAAAGGAAAGAAAGTAAAACATGAGTACATATGTATAAATATGTGCCCAATGAGTATCCCGTCTAAACTTGAAGAGGTAGTGACGAGAGGTCGACTCGATACTCACTAAGGTCCAGCAACATAATATAGAACAAGATAAGGCTAAAGCAATAGGCATGCAAAACAGTAAACATCAAGTATATGAACACATAATGTAACACAAGTAAGAACACCAAGTACCAGTTCCTCTTATCCAACAATACCTTGCCAATGTTGTCATATGTGATCCAGACTCAAGTGTACATATACCGACACGGACAAGACAACCGGCCGGAGTCATAAGGTAGGTCATAAGGACTGAGGTCATAAGCTCCCCACGATAGCGAATCATATCTGCGACTCGATAGTAAAAGCTCCCCACGATCGCGCATCATGCCTGCGACTCGTGTGCTGACTCGATAGTAATAAGCTCCCCACGATCGCGCATCATGCCTTCGAATCGTGTGGTGACACGATAGTAATAAGCTCCCCACGATCACGCATCATGACTGCGACTCGTGTGCTGACTCGATAATAATAATAGTATTTACATATAGGTACCTACGGGTACCGACTCGATCGTGAACTCAACAGGATTATGTCAATTTCATATCACTTATAGCCAATTAAGATTTACCTCATTATATTTTTACCTCTCCCATGTCAATTCAACAATAAAAAAAAATTATAATACATACAATGGTTCCAATAAGGCACGAAATGGCATGCTCGTGGGTCCTAAGGCTACCCGACATAGCAATATAGTCTCCACGTACGGACTCTCGTCACTTGGTACGTACGCGGCCCCCTCAACATGTACACATAGAAAACAAGTAACCTACGGGGACATTTCCCCCTTACAAGTTTGGAAAGGAGACTCACCTCGTGATGATATCACCCCTCGGATCAAGGATGCACCCGAATCTCCGAAATACACCCTCGACAGCTCGCAACTAACCAAACATGGTATAATTGAATTAATTTAGGTTCCAAGAAGAAGAATTAACAAGAAGTCCTAAAATTAAGCATTCTTGACCATTTTTAGAATTTCGACCCCGGGCCCACATGTTTGGATTTCGAAAATTCTTGAAGGAATCACCTACCCGAAGTCTAAGGATCGAAGTTATGTGATTTATACAAGGATTCATAGCCTCAAATGAATAATTCACCAATTTATTCAAAGCCCTAGAATTTCTATACAAATTTTATGATTTTTTTGATTCCTTAGGAATTAAACCCGTTGAATTCTATGCATAATAGGGAAAAAATAGAAGAGAATTACTTACCTCTATAGTGGGTGGTCGTGAGAGGTGTTTCTCAAACTTGGATGCTCTCTAATGGAGGTTGATGGTGGATAAAAATGAAGAAAACCCGTAGTTTTGGACATTTAAAGGGGCTGGAAACAGTGATTTCTGCACCTGCGACCTTGGGACCGCAGGTGCGGTCTCGCACCTAAGAGAATATCATCGCCCTTGCGGAAAAAGGTCCTGGGACCCTAGAATCGCACCTGCGGAGAAGGAGTCCGCACCAGCGGTCCCGCTCCTGCAGAATAAGGGCCGCGTCTTTGATGGGGGTCACACCTGCGACTGAGAGACCGCAAGTGCGGTCACACCAGAAGTAGCTGCACCAACAATGGTTTTTGGTGGTTTTTGGCCTCGTGCGGGGTACGGGAGGTACCTGGGCCCACCCAAGCCCCGGTCATAACATACCAACAGGTCCCAGATCATAATACGGACTTGCTCGACCCTACGGAACACTCATAACATCGCTAAATCTTAAAATCACCCTCCTAAACCCCTGAAATCATAACCTAATACTTTGAAATTTTTAGAATTCATTTCATTGCGCCGAACAGTCTATACTACTCGGAATGACCTCAAATATTGCAGACTAGTCATAAATGACTATACAGAACTATTCTCGGTCCCGGAATTCCCTTCGGACCTCAATAGCATAAAGTCCCGTTTCAAGCAAAATTCCAAACTTTAGGAAATCCTGATTTCCATTCCGTGCGCCGAAATGCTCCCGGGTCGTCATAAACCGGAGCCAAACATACGCCCAAGTCCAAAAGCATCATACGGAGCTACTGGAGCTGTCAGAACTCGATTCTGAGGTCGTTTGCTCAAAATGTTGACCGAAGTCAAACTTGGACAAATATGCCAACCTTAAGGAACCAAGTGTTCCTAAACCACTCAAATCATTTCCAATCTTGAACCACCTGCTACCGCAAGTCATAAAGCACGAGTAGCCACTATGGAAGGTTTCATTTAAGGGAACGGGGTCGTAATACTCAAAATGACCGGCTGGGTCGTCACATGATCATTCCACGCCCTTCGTGGAAATTCCTGCTAGTACTGACCCTTTTGAAGATGTTCGAAGAGCCACAATTGTAGTAACAAGTTGCAACCCTCGAAGTGTTTAGCTCCTCTATGACAACGTTCTAGAGCTCGGTAAATGTCTGCTATGATCATTGGGACAATGCTGAAAGTTTCTCTGTCAATTCCCTCCATTAAAGTCTTGGTTACCATAGCTAACCTAGTGTGAACCCTTTCCTTCTTTGTTGGAAACACGATCAACCCTAGGAAGAAAACAACGAAGACAAATACCCTACGGTGAATATGTCCCAAAGATGTAATGGCAAATTCGTCGTGGTAGGTGCGGTATGATTTGTTGTGACCGTACCTTTCATACAAATACTCAAAAGGGATGTATGACTTCTTCAAACACTCTAACTCTGCATTCTTCTTTAGACCCATCATTTTCAAAAAACTTTTGCCTGTGCGGTTTTCGGGCACTAATAACCCAGGGGTTTCCTAGACTAACCCAGTTAGTCCTCAAATTTCCTTTAGCAACGGTGTCATCTCAATGTCCCCAAAACGAAAGACGACTCTTTCTTTATCCCAGAATAAGGTAGCAGCCTCGATCAACATGTTGTTGGGTTGAATGTTTAGGAGAGACGGTAAGTTACCCAGGTATTTCTTGACAAGTTTCTTATCACTAGAGTGAAGATCCTCCCACCAGTTCAAAAGTTTTTGGTGAATGTTGCTGACCATGCCGAATCTAGGGACTTCCTGCCTCATATTTCTACAAGATAAAAGATAGTTAGGCCCTTTCCCCCACCAGACTCGACTATTTATACACTTGTGATTAGCATACAAGCATTTAGTTCTCCAAATAAATGCACAGAACGTGATGATGTCCGTTGGGATTATGAAAACCCGATGGACTTTGGACAAGGCTATCTTAAATGCTATTGTGCAGACAACACATTAACCAAGCTAGGTTTGACCATGATGCATGTTCAGTTTAACAGAGTGAGGTTTCTATGGGGTATTAGACTGGTACCCTTGAGCGGACAACTCAAGGGGGAAGGCACGAAACTGTCGATTGCACCGCTGATCAACTAGTTTTACCGCAAATAAGCCTTTCCGAATTTAGGGGTGATATAAAATAAGAAGGGCGCAACCACTCATCAAGCTCTGCTATAGGATTTGTTTTGGCACGAGTGGAGTATGATTATGCAAAAAATAAGCAGTAAAGGCATGTAGTTATGTATTTGCACGTTGTGAAAGCAGTAAATACAACAGTTGTAAATGAAAGCGATTACAAAGGAAAACAAGGAAACATGTTAGTTTTGCTTTTGAGAAAGGTCAAATATTTGAAGGAGATAAACAATTAATTGCACATAAGGGGATAGGGGAGGTGAAAATTCACAAAGTAGTTTGAAATGGTAAAAGCCTAGAAATCCCCAGCAGAGTCGCCATGCTGTCGCGCCCCTCCTTTTTCAACTCCTCCTTTCTGATGGGTCAGGGTTCTTGACATTATTGGGACAACACGTTTCCTTTTGGGAAAGGGATATGAAAGGAATCAGAGAGTCTCCACCTAGTGAATTAAGGTGCGTTAGGGCACCTACTAAGGTTCATTACAAACATAGATTTGGATAACTAGAGATAGGGTAAGGACTTGAAATGACTCCAAGGGGAAGGTGTTAGGCACCCCTCAGAGTCCACAGCTGTGATTCCCGGCCAAATAACTTTGTGAATTTTAAGCAAGTAGCATATTGGCAATTAAAGTTTAAACAAGTAAAGAATGTTGAAAGATTCACAGTCTAAGCACATATGCGTAACAAAATTCTTTTTTTTTTGTCTAAGTACACAAAAGTTTTTAAAAGATTTAACATTAAGTACACCGGGGTAACAAAGGTGTTGGAGAGACTTGATGTCTAAATAGATTTTTTGAAAGAATTATAATCTAGACACATATATAAAGGATAGGGGAAGTCCCAGGTTATTTATCCTATAGGATCACATCAGTACAATACCCGGTAATCACTCCTCAGAGAGGGGCTACACGTGGTATTAGCGTACCGGTAATCATATTCATATCTACCCTTCCCACCCCTTAGCGGTTATTAAGCGAGTGTTATTTAGCGACCTCTATGCGTGCTGTTACCCGTCCCTTCTTAATGGCCCCAAAGGAATTTAGGACCTCTACCTATATGCAGTTCTAGACAATGCAATAGCCTAGTATTTTAGAATTTGAACTTTTAAGTTATTTTTTTTAACTTCTTGTTAAATTTGTGGAGAGGTAGTAATAGTTTCACATTACAAATCGAATACTAAAAGTGAGAAATTTTAATTAATTATCTAAAAGTTTAATAAGTGGGACAATCCCACCTTGTTGATACCCTCACACCGGATTTTTTTACAAGGAGTTAGGTATATTAGTCATTAGGACTTACTACATTTGATAAGGAAAAGAAATATATCAACTCAAAGAGGGACTATTTGGAGCAGCAGATGGAGGCAGTGCGATGGAAAATAAATGGTTGTTTGGGCTCAACTAATTTACACTACATGAAAACCGTGTGTGGAGAAATATAAACAACCAGGTATATGAATATATTAATCTACTTATATCCTTCAGTTGCATATTAATTTGAGTTGAAGTGATTAGTTTAATGACGATATTATGAGTGAATGTGATTATAATGGCTATGACTTAGGATTGAATAATTATTATGCAATCATTAGATTAATCATTATAAGCAATTGGAACTATAGTAGGTTAACGTATTAGTTCTATTGGAATGCCACTGTTTTGGGCGTTAGGCACTACATTTTAAAAAACAAAATATGTTTTGACCTTAAAATATGCATTTGAGGTGTAAAAAAATAGACATTTAACCTTAAGCTTGAAATTTATGAAATATGAGATTTGATCTGTCAGTTAGCATTAAGATTAGAACTTGATTATAGGTTTCGACTCAATTATGAAAAACTCGGAAATATAGTTAGTTCAGGGATTTAATCACATTGATGGGAAATCTATGGGAAAGAAAACTTGGGGATGTTGTCATAGTTTTGAAAAATGAAAATTTGAATTTTGAGAGTCGAATAAGACTCAGATTTGAAAACAAAACACATATTTGGACTCATGAGGCTATGGGTAGTCAAGACCTACCCTTGAACCCGGGTTTTGATCGGACGGGCCCGGGGTTTGAATTTTAATAATTCTTTTTGAAATTGAATAAAAATCATAGATTTATTAATTTAAATTATTTTCTCTTGCATTGTGTGATGTATTCAAGCTGTCATTGACTAGATTGAGTCGAGCGGAGGTGAATTTGTAGAGAAAAAGGCTAAGTGAGTGTTGGGATTAGCCGAATCGAGGTAAGTGTTTAGTGTAACTTTGACTTGAGGGAATAGGAATCCCCACTTGTTTGCTATGTGAAATGCATGGGCGTGGTGTATAGATGAGGTGACGAGTATCTATGCACCAACCAATTTGCCTGTTAAGCATGATCCCTTTTCCGTTCCTAACTTAATTGATTCTTGTCTTAATTGTTCTATGTCCATTATTGTTTCTATGACTACTTGGTCTTGTTATTTTATTGTTGGATAATGTTATGGTTATTTTGGAAAGAGTATTGATTGTTTTAGCTGGATTCCTTGTGGTACAAATCGGTTGAGCGGTTTTGGCATTGTTTTAACGAATTATATATATATATATATATATATATATATATACACACACGTTTCTATTGGTTCCATTTTTGATAATATTGAGGAAGTGATGAGGAATGCAGTTTAACTATTTTATGATTGCTGAGGTTTACGTGGCTGTTTGGTTTCAATTGGTTGTTGCCAATTGTCATGGCAAGTGTATTAAAAGTGTTGGCTATTGTCTTGATTCTATCATAGTACATAAAGATTGATCTAGGTTGATAGTGTTACGGTGTTTACATATATTCTGGTTGGTTTTATTGTGAAATGATATTGGTTGAAGCTCACGAGCTATATTGTTTTCTGTTTGAAATTTATGACAATGAAAGTGTTGTGAAAGGCTTGGCCTGAATTGTGAAAGTTTTTGATTAATAAACAAAATTAGTGTGAGAAGGGGACTGTGATAAGGGGGGATAAATGATTGCGATATTGTGAATAGGTGGGATCGGGGTTGCACGCCACAACAAGACCATGATAAGGGAGAATATATGTAATGACCTGGCCGGTCGTTTTGGAGAGTTAGCGCCTCGATCCCCTGATAGCTGTTCATCCCATGTCTTATTAGATTAATGGAACGAGTCGGAGCGTTGAGTGATGAAAATTGGAGTGTTTTTGGACATATAGTCCTTTAAGGTGAGCCTTAACCTTAGAAATTGGGCCGGAGCGGGAGCTGTGTAAAGAAGGACTCAGAATTGAAATCCGTCGACTCCGTTAGCTCCGTTGAGTGATTTCGGGGTTGGGAGCGTGTTCGGAATGTGTTTTTGAGGTCAGACGTAGATTTAGGCTTGAATTGGCGAAAGTTAAAATTTTTGTGATTTCGGCCGATAGGTGAGATTTGATATCGGACTCAGAATGGAATTCCGAAAGTGACAAAAGGTCCGGAATGTCAATTATGACCTGTGTGCAAAATTTGAGGTCATTAGGACGAGTTTAGACGTGGTTCGGCATCGGAGGTGAATTCTTGAAAATTCTTAAGTTCCTAGGCTTAAATCTATGAATTTTTGGATATTTTGATGTTAGAGGCGTGTTTTTAAGGCCCGGCCAAGTTTGGATAGGGTATTGGGGTCAGTTGGTGGTTTTGGGTGAGGTCCCGGGGGCCTCGGGGTTGTTTCGAATGCTTATCAGGAAGTTTGGAAAATTTCAAAGTGCTGAACAAGACCTGTATGTGGTGTTCCGCACCTGCGATGGAATTTCCGCAGGTGCGAAGCTCGAGTGGCCTGGTCAGGGATCGCAGGTGCGACCTGGGCTTCGCAGGTGCGGAACCGCAGGCGCCACCTTTCTATCGCAGGTGCGGTCCCAGGGCTTTAAGTTATTTTCCGCACCTGGGATGATAATTCCGCAGGTGCGGTATCGCAGGAGCGGTTAAAGGGACCGCTGTTGCGGAAATCCCTGTTCATATTCTAAGAATCCGAAGGTTATGTTATTTTACCATTTTTGAGTTGTGGGAGCTCGAGAGAGGCAGTCTTTGAGGGGATTTTCACCTGGGTAATCGAGGTAAGTGATTTTCTACCACCATAGGTTAATTTCCACGTTGCTAATCTTAAATCCCACCCTTAAATTCATGATTTTTGAGTTAGAATTAGAGGAAAATGGAAGAAACTTCTTAGACCTAACTTTGGGGTTTTGATTGGGTAATTGACCTCCGATTTAAGAGATTTTCATATGGTTAGATTCGTGAGCGAGCAAGGGTTCAGAAAATATAAATTTTTCCTGATTCCGAGACGTGGGCCCGAGGGGCGTTTTGGTCATTTTTTTCTAAATTCGCGTATTAGTTCCGAATTTATTAGTTACTCTGATTTCTTGAATTTATATTTACATTATACCATCAAATTGAATATATTTGGGCCACCCGGAGTTGGATACTCGTGGCAAGAGCGTGATCACTGATTGATTTGCACAGTCGAGGTAAGTGGCTTGCCTAACTCTGTGTTGGGGAATTTCCTTAGATGTTTTGACTGGTGTTTACTATAAAAACCCCGTGTACGTAGGTGACGAGCGCGTGCATGGGACATTTTCACGAAAATTCCATAGTTCTTTCTATAACCTGCCTAAATTTCGATTCTATTATTACTATCCTTGATTGAGCTGAATAACAACTTAATATTTTATCACAACCACTGATTTTACTTGATTTCTTTCTCTCGTTACTACTGTTTGAACACAGTTTAAGTACTTTACCCGTATTTACTAATGATTTTCCCCAAACCTTGAAACTTCGCTTTATCCGATATATATATATATATATATATATATATTCTTATATTTCATATTTAAATAGGGACTACGGACCGAGATCCGGGAGCTTTCCCCCTGTACTGCATTGCATATTTAAATTGGGACTACGGACCGAGATCCGGGAGCTTTCCCCCTGTACTGCATTGCATATTTAAATTGGGACAACGGACCGAGATCCGGGAGCTTTCCCCCTGTACTGCATTGCATATTTAAATTGGGACTACGGACCGAGATCCGGGAGCTTTCCCCCTGCATTGAATGATAATATGTGGTGTGTTGGTATAGTTGGTTGGGGTCCCAAGGGGCTCGAAATTTAATTCGGGCGCTTAACGGAGGTTTGAACTTGGAAATTGCAGCAATACAGCTGCTGGTGCTGGTGTAACCGCACCTGCGGAAGTTTGACCGCATGTGCGGGCTCGCAGGTGCGGGCAGTGGGTCGCAGGTGCGAAGAGGTCGCAGGTGCGGTTAGGGGACCGCAGGTGCGGTCTCACAGGTGCGGTTAAGTGGGTCGCAGGTGCAGAAACCCTGGGCAAAATATAAATTAAACCCTCCGCGACTTAAACCCTTTTTACACCATTTTTGTACGGACATAGAGCATTGGGGGCAATTTTTGAAGGGGGAAATCCTTGTTCTTCATAGAGGTAAGTGTTATGATCATTAAAACTCGATTATGGATGATTATAGAACATAAAACTAGTGTAAATTCATGGAAAATCAGTAGAAAAATTGGGTTTTAGGGCATGAGATTATGAGACCTTTAAGGGTCGATTTGAGGGGTCAAACGGACTCCGATTTCGGTGTTATTTATATGTACAGACTCATGAGAGGACGAAGAGCACTTTTGTATAAAAATTTATGAGTTTCGGGATGTGGGCCCGGGGTTGGGTTTTGACCGAATTCGGATTTTTGAACTAAATTCAATATTTTTCCATTGGAATTTTTTCCTTGAGCATAATTTGATGATAAAAGTCTGAACTTGGTAGATTTGGAGCATTCGGAAGTTGATTCAAAAGGCAAACACATTGCGAAGTAGTTTCGCGCTAGTTTTGAGGTAAGTAATGTCTTTAAATCCTATCTTGAGGGTATGAAACCCCGGACTATGCACCCTTTCACGAGTTTTGAGATGAAAAGGTTGAAACTTTGGAATTATATTCCCTATTTGGGAAACTATTGGGTTGCGAAACCGATTTCTAAGCCTATGCTTAATTAGTATTATTTTATTATGATATGATTTGGGCGGTAAACTGTGTTTGGGGCCTAGTGCCGATCTGTATTCCCCTTGGGGGTTGTGTTTACCATATTTTCCTCACTGATATGTTATGATTTTACACTCAGTCTTTTTCCTGATAAATTGTTTTGACACTCAGAGTATTTTGATACTATTTATTGAAAAAATGAAACACCGTTTTGGGTCGAGAACCTGGTATGTTTATGGCCTAAGGGAAAATTGAGAGTGTCTGACAGAGTGAGGCTTTCAGGACTTATGAGAGAGGTGAGGAGGCTTTCAGGCCTTATGTTGTTATAGCGCTTGGGCTATAGGACCCCTCCGGAGTCTGTACACACCCCCAGTTAGCGCCGGTATCGATTGAGTGATGATGATTGCCCGGGAGGCTGATACTGAGTGATGATTGATACTGGGTGATGATTGATACTGAGTGATGATCGATATTCATTGATTGAGGGAATGCTTGAGGGCAACTGTTATGAGAAATGATTTTGGCTCGAGGGGTAGATTTGTGATGATTTTACTAAGTTTTCGAAATATGATTTACTTCGTTTCAAACTGATTTTACTGAGAATTTTAACGAGATATACTGGTATTGCACTTGTTTTCAAGGTATTTCTAGAAACAAATTTCGAACTTATTATTTGATGGATACTACATGGTTACTTGGTGTTTTACTGGTTTTGCGGAATTGTGTCTCTGTACTGTGTGTTTTATAATTCTCAAACTGTGATTTATTTTCATTACTACTGAGTTGGCGTACTCATAATTACTCCATGTGCCTCTGTGCACAGATTCAGGTACCGATTTGGAGCAGTAGCGTCCTTGTTCGTTAGCAGCAGCTTTACGGGATTTCGAGGTAGCTGTCCAGCGTCCACAGCTTCTCCATTTCCCTTCCTCATGTAATTTTTAGAATTTGATTCAGAGACATATATTATAGTTTTAGCAGAGTTAGACTTATTTATCCTTAGATGCTCATGACTATTGACTCCAGTTCTTGGGAGGTTTGTTTAGGCTAATATGGGAACGCTAAGACTTAATTATATTATTTGATGCTATGGTTGCATGCTTATTAGTAAATTGTGAACTCTCATAATTGAACAAACGCGTAGTAAAGTGATGTTTGTCTAGCCTAGTTCCACGATAGGCGCCATCATGTCCTGTTAGGATTTGAGGTCGTGACAAGTTGGTATAAGAGCACTAGGTTACATAGGACTCAACGGTCTTGAGCAGGTTCAGTATAGTCTTGCGGATCGGTACGGAGACGTCTGTACTTATCTTCGAGAGGCTACAGAACTTTTAGGAAACATCTATATTTTCTTGAACTCTTTCGTGCCAATCTATTGATTCTTGGAATCTAAACTTTTATTGTTTCATTCTATCACAAATGGTGAGGACACGCAATACCGATCAGGGTGACCAGGCACCAGCCAGACCCACAAGGGGTCGAGGCCGTGGTAGAGGTAGGGGACCAGCCCAGGCAGCAGTCAGGGTAGTACCACAGGACCTCCCTATCGTTCAGGATCAGGTTCCTGCCGATGATGCTCCAGTGGGACAGGTTCAGGCACCGACAGTGCCTATTGTTATTCCGGGTCTTCAGGAGACTCTGGCTAAGATATTGACGGTGTGTTCCTATTTAGCTCAGACAATGGCCATGACCACTACTGCCAATACAGCTCAGGCCGGGAGAGGCAATCAGACTCCAGCTGCCCGGACACCTGAGCTAGTTGTACGGGGTATTCGGGCACCGGGAGCAGACCAAGATCAGCCAGTTGCTCCGGTTCAGGATTATGTGGTCCCTGCTATGCCTGAGGATGAGCATCGTAGGTTGGAGAGATTCAGCAGACTTCAGCCTCCGACCTTCAGCGGTACAGAGGGCGAGGATGCCCAAGGTTTTCTTGATAAATGTCAGAAGATGCTTCGTACAATGGGTATCCTAGAGACCAGCGGGGTTTTATTTGCTACTTATCTGTTTGTTGGTGCTGCTTTTACTTTGTGGGAATCATTCGAGAGGCGTAGGCTGGTTGGTTCAACACCTCTTACCTAGCAGCAGTTCTCCACGATCTTTTTGAAGAAATATGTTTCTCAGACCCACAGAGAGGAGTAGTGCAGGCAGTTTGAGCAGCTGCGCCAGGGAGAATTATCAGTCACCCAGTATGAGATAAGGTTTTCTGAATTGGCCAGACATGCTTCTGAGTTAGTCCCCACTGACAGGGAGCGTATCAGGAGATTTGTGGATGGTCTCTCGTATCAGCTTTAGATTTTGATGACCAGAGAGAGGGTGTCTGGAGCCATATTTGAGCAGGTTGTGGATATACCTTGGGATATTGAGTCGGTTCACATGCATGAGCGTGAGGAGAGGGAGGCTAAGAGGCCTCGGGGATCAGGTAATTTCAGTGGTGCTCCTCCTAGAGGGCAATTTTAGCCTAACAAAGGTCGTTCATTTAGACCTCCACAGCCAGCTCCCCTAGCTTACAGTGGTGTATCGCCGGGGCAGGGTTCTTGCAATTCTCATTAGGGACGTTCATCTTTTAGTGCCCGAGCATCATCTTATCAGGGCTCTTCTATGCATGTTTCGTCTTGTGGTCATCAGGGTGGCAGAGGTTCTCGTCAGTTTTCATCTCCGGCTTCAGGTAGTTGTTATGAGTGTGGAGAGTTCAGACATGGGTGTAGGCAGTGTCCCTGTCGTCCTAGTAGTTCATCCCAGCAGAGGGTCCATCCCTCGGCTTCAACCCCAGTTCACTTCACCACCTACCCAGGCCGCTAGAGGTGGTGGTCAGGCAGCTATAGGTCGTCTTAGAGGGGGAGGTCGAGCAGGTGGGGGCCAGCCACATATTTATGCACTTCCGGCTAGGCCTGATGCTATGGCGTCAGATGAAGTGATTACAGGTACTATTTCAGTTTGTCACAGTGATGCTTTGGCTTTATTTGACCCTGGTTCCACGTACTCTTATGTCTCATCCTATTTTGCTCATTTTCTGAATATGCCCCGTGAGTCTCTAGTTACTTCTGTTCATGTTTTGACTCCGGTGGGTGATACTATTGTTGTGGATCGTGTGTATCGATCGTGTCTTATATCTATTGGGGGTCTGGAGACCCAAGTGGACTTGATGTTACTGAGTATGGTCATTTTGATGTAATTCTGGGCATGGATTGGTTATCCCCATGTCATGTTATTCTTGATTGTCACACTAAGACCGTGACCCTAGCTATACCCGGTGTTCCGAGAGTTGAGTGGAAAGGGTCTATAGAGCATGTACCTAGTAGAGTGATTTCTTATTTAAAGGCTCAGCGTATGGTTGAGAAAGGGTGTGAACCTTATCTTGCTTTTGTGAGGGATGTTAGTAGTGAGACTCCTTCTGTTGATTCCGTTCCCGTTGTCCGTGATTTTCCGGATGTATTCCCTGCAGACCTGTCAGGCATGCCACCTGAAAGGGATATTGATTTTGGTATTGACTTGGTGCCCGACACTCAGCCCATTTCTATTCCACCTTACCGCATGGCACCAACGAAGTTGAAAGAATTGAAAGAGAAGCTTCAGGAACTCTTAGATAAGAGGTTCATCCGGCCTAGTGTGTCGCCTTGGGGTGCGCCGGTGTTGTTTGTGAAAAAGAAGGATGGTTCCATTCGTATATGTATTGATTATAGACAGCTAAATAAGGTTACGGTGAAGAACCGTTATCCTTTGCCTCGTATTGATGACTTATTTGATCAGCTTCAGGGAGCTAAGGTGTTCTCCAAGATCGACTTGAGGTCGGGGTATCATCAATTGAAGATTCGGTATTTTGACATTCCGAAGACTACTTTCAGGACAAAGAATGGTCATTATGAGTTTCTGGTTATGTCATTTGGGCTGACCAATGCCCCAGTCGCGCTCATGCAATTGATGAACAACATGTTTCAGCCTTACCTTGATTCGTTCGTCATTGTGTTCATTGATGACATTCTGCTATATTCTCGTAGCCAGGAGGAGTATGCTCAACACTTGAGGATGGTGTTACAGAGATTGAGGCAGGAGAAGTTTTATGCAAAATTCTCCAAGTGTGAGTTTTTGCTTGGTTCAGTAGCCTTCTTGGGGCACGTGGTGTCTAGTGAGGGTATTTAGGTTGATCCGAAGAAAATTGAGGCGGTGCAGAGTTGGCCCAGACCGTCTTCAGCCACAAAGATTCGGAGTTTCCTCGGTTTGGCGGGTTACTACCGTCGCTTTGGGAGGATTCTCTTCTATTGCTTCACCTCTGACCAGATTGACATAGAAAGGTGTTTTATTCAGATGGTCCGATGAATGTGAGGAGAGCTTTCAGAAGCTCAAGTCAGCATTGACTACAGCTCCGGTGTTGGTTTTGCCTACTGGTTCGGGTTCTTACACGGTTTATCGTGATGCTTCTAGAGTTGTCTTGGGAGCGGTGTTGATGCAGGACGGTAGAGTGATTGCCTACGTGTCAAGACATTTGAAGGTGCACAGAATAATTATTCGGTGCATGATCTTGAGTTAGCTGCCATCGTTGATGCCTTAAAGATTTGGTGGCCTTATTTGTATGGGGTACAGTGTGAGATTTTCACCGATCATCGTAGTTTGCAGTATCTGCTAAGGCAGAAGGACTTGAATTTGGGGCAGAGGAGATGGTTGGAGCTTCTCAAGGATTATGACTTGACTATTTTATATCATCCGGGGAAGGCCAATGTGGTGGCCGATCCCTTGAGTCGCGGAGCCGAGAGTTTGGGGAGTCTAGCTTACCTTGTAGCAGCAAAGTGAACTTTAGCCCTTGATGTTCAAGCTTTAGCAGGTCAGTTAGTGAGGTTGGATTTGTCAGACCCTCCACGGGTGGTAGCTAGCATGGCTTCCCGGTCTTCTTTATTTGAGCAGATCAAAGCTCAGCAGTATGATAACCGACACTTATTAGTTCTTCAGTATAGAGTTCGTCGGGGTGATTCCAGAGACGTGACTATTGGTGATGACGGAGTTATGAGGATGAAGGGCCAGATTTGCGTGCCCAATGTAGAGGGTATTCGATAGATGATATTAGCAGAGGCTCACAACTCGCGGTATTCTATCCATTCGGGTGCCTCGAAGATGTATCAGGATTACAAACAGCAGTATTGGTGGAGGCGGATGAAGAGAGATATTGTAGAGTATGTAGCAAGGTGCCTCAACTGCCAGCAGGTCAAGTATGTGCACCAGAGACCAGGTGGTTTGCTTCAGAGGTTAGATATTCCAGAGTGGAAATGGGAGAGAATTACTATGGATTTTGTAGTTGGGCTTCCAAGGACTTCGAAGGGTTTTGATGCTATTTGGGTCATTGTAGATAGATTTACCAAGTCCGCGCATTTCATTCCTGTCAGTACTACTTATACTTTAGAGCGGTTAGCTGGTATTTACATTAAGGAGATTGTCTGGCTGCATGGAGTTCCGGTTTCTATTATTTATGACAGAGGTACTCAGTTCACATCTCAGTTTTGGAGAGCCGTACAGAAAGGTATGGGTACTAATATAGAGATGAGCACTGCATTTCATCCACAGACTGACGGGCAGTCGGAACGGACTATTCAAATTTTGGAGGATATGTTACGGGCTTGTGTGATTGATTTTGGTGGTTCGTGGGATCAGTTTCTGCCATTAGCGGAGTTTGCATATAATAACAGCTATCAATCCAGTATCTCGATGGCCCCGTATAAGGCTTTATATGGTAGGAGGTGCAGATCTATGGTTGGTTGGTGCGAGCCTGGTGAGGCTAAGTTATTGGGTACGGATCTGATTCAGGATGCGTTGGAGAAGGTGAGGTTGATTCAGGAGCGACTTCGCACGGCGCAGTCTCGGCAGAAGAGTTATGCGGACCGGAAGGTTCGGGATGTGTCATTTATGGAAGGAGATAAGGTACTGCTGAAGGTGTCACCCATGAAGGGTGTTATGAGGTTCAGAAAGAGAGGAAAGTTGAGTCCGCGGTTCATTGGTCCTTTTGAGGTGCTTCAGAAGGTTGGAGAGGTGTCTTATAGAATTGCCTTGCCACCCAGCTTGTCGAGTGTCACCCGGTGTTTCATGTGTCGATGCTCAGAAAATATGTTGGTGATCCGTCTCATGTGTTAGACTTCACCACAGTCTAGCTCGAGGGTGATATGTCATACGAGGTTGAGCCAATAGCTATTTTAGCTCGTGAGGTCGGAAAGTTGAGGTCCAAGAATATAGCTTCAGTGAAAGTACAGTGGAGACATCAGCCAGTGGAGGAGGCTACTTGGGAGACCGAGTGGGAGATGCAGAGCAAATATGCTCACTTGTTTGAGACTTCAGGTAAGTTTCTAGACTCGTTCGGGGACGAATGTTTGTTTAAGAGGGGCAGAATGTAACGACCCGGTCTGTCGTTACGTAAAACCTGTATTATAATTGTTGTTATTGACTTGTTATAGATTGGTTATACTGTATTTGATGTGTTAGAGTTGATAGGCTTGAAATAGAAATGCTTGTAGTGAGAGTTTAGCCACTTAGTTTTTAAAAATAGCCTTGAAGTTGGAAATGTCAACTGAGAGTTGACTTATTGGTAAACGACCTCGGAATGCGGATTTTATGGCTCGAATAGCTTCGTTAGGTTATTTGGGACTTAGGAGTGTCTTCAGAATAATTTTGGGATGTCCGGTGTAGAAGTAGGCTTGAATTGGCGAAAGTTAGTTTTTGGCGATTTTCGGTCGGCAGTGGAAAATAGGCTATCGGGGTCGGAATGGAATTCCAATAGCTGGAGCAGGTAATGTCATTTTGGATATGTCTGCAAAATTTCAGTTCAATCGGAGTTGTTTTGGATAGTTTCGGCATCGTTGGTTGATTTTAGAAATTCTAAAGCGCTTAGGCTTGAATCCGATGCGGTTTTTGTATTTTGATGTTAAATTTAGTGTTTTGAGAGTGCAACTAAGTTTGAATGTGTTGTTTTAGACTTTAATACTACACAATATTACAAGTTAATGTGCAGTACCCAATTTTCGAGTGCTGTCTAATAAGAAGAACCTGGTTCTTCTTAGTCTACTACTTACTACTGTTTGCGGAATAATTAAGCAGTAATAGTAAATACACAAAGATATTTTTTTGGAAAACACCTAGCTCAAAAGGTGAAAACACCACGACCTACTCCTCAGTAGGATTTTCTCAAACTCTTCACTAAACTCTGAGCCAAAACGGACTTACAAAATAAACTCTTTTGTAAAACTAGGACTAACTCTAATCCTCTTTGTATCAATTAGCCTGTAGCTAATTTCTAAAGATTTCAAGCTAACTCTAACTTGATCAGTTTGTACCTATTACAATTGCTTCTATGAAAGCTGATAAGACACAGTATTTAAACTCCTTCTACAATCAACTAGACTCAATATACAAACAATGGAACTGTTTCTTCTAGTTGACTGTAGCCTTTGTATCGCACAACAATTCTGCTTGCAAAATCTCTGGAACTTTTACTTCAGAACTTGATTCCCTTTAGCAATTGTGCGTCACCTCTTTCAGCAGTAATACATTGATTATTTATAGAGTCTATTTGTTGAGTCCATGATTCAATTCTGATCCAACTCTTCCTTGGTAAATGAGTTTGATTGTAACTCAACTTCCTTCCTCTATTTCTGTCCTAGCTGAAATCAACTTCTGTCTTCTCTTATCAATTTGCAACCTTTTCGTATTAGGAGACATTCTCTTAGTTCTTTGATACTTAGCAATCACTGATATCTCCTAGACTTGTACGATTCGTGATCCAACTGCTTCATTCATAAGTGTATGCTATGATGGACATGGTTCAACTTGACACCTTTTGTCAATCTTCAAAACCCATTCAGTGACATGGGCCAACAAATTCCCCCTTTTTGATGATGACAAACTCTGTGCATTTATCCTGTATACACATCCAACACTTTGTATTTTTGTGAGCATTAATCATCAAGAACCAGGTTCATTAGGTTATAAATATCACTTCAAAGATTTTAAAATTTTAAA